>JASANF010016365.1:0-26941 GCA_030248245.1 Trissonchulus sp. WLG1_4 | reverse complement strand
ATTGCTTGTAATATCCTAATAAAGTTAAATCTAAGAAATATTAATTTTAGACCCTAGTGTATCTATATATTGCCTTCTTTTTCTACCGTCAGCAAGTTCTACCTATAACAGCCACGGGGTCAAAGGTTAAACGATAGAGCAGCTGCATAATGTTCAGCTTGGCTCTCTTTTTTCATCTTTAAACAACTAATTTAACCACTACATTTTCGTGATTAAACGAAAATTTGATTACTATTACTTGACCTAGTCAACTTGTGAATGAAATTTGATTGTTACTCAGTATGTTCTTTACTTAGGTTATGTAACGCCTGTTTAGCACGAATTCATCTGTTTTTTACATCGAATCTGTTCTGTTCAGCAACCAATGAGCTTTTTTGTGTTTTCATTTAGAGATAACGTGTTTTTTAAAGTTCGCTCAACAGTCTACCAGATGTAGAACAATGCTCAAGAACCCACGAGGAAGTTTTGTTTCTTGGAAATTTATCTCGTGGGTACGCCACAGTCTATATTCATGTGTGAAAAAGTTTGTACTTTTGTGTGATTGATTCCACTGTATGACCTTTTTGTGATTTTTGTACATAATCTTATTAAATAATGTTAACGTATATATATTTAACTGTAACGTGCTAAATAAATAAATGTTTTATTTTAATTGAACCGTTAGTGCGTTCGTGCTAATCTTTTGTCTAGGGTAGAGTTGGCAAAGGGCCGCGAAGTGCAAAAGCCGATCGTGAAGATGGTTTGGCTACGGGGCCTGTGCTTCTGATGTGGTCTTACAGACCTGACCGCATTGCGAATTTCAGTCTACGTGTAAAGCTGCGAGTCATGTGCCTGTCGGCTTGAGCTATAATAGCGTAAAAACGTGGCTTTGGGGATTAATCAACTGAAAAATGAATTGCGTTAAGGTGGTAGTCACGATTTCGACGATGTAAGCGAACAGCTTCCAATAGTGAGCCAGCATAACACGTCATCTCTGAAACAGTTCACAACTTCAGGTTGGTTCATATTCACAACTCACAACGGCAAATTGCCGGCACGATTGCGAAATGTCACCGCCACAGCCAACGAGCTCACTTCGTTTCCTGACAAGTATCACGTGAAAGAAATCATACAGGCAGCAGCAAATATCAACCTGTTTCATGATGATTTCACTGTTCAATGGCCTTTGACACGATACGTATGACACTTTGTATGACATGAATTTTGTGCAGGCCTCAGCCAATGAAATTTGCATCGATCTGTTTCACGTGACTTCGCTGGCCAATGGCCTTTTACATGATACGTATCACGTGCAATAGTATAGGCAGCAGCCAATGAAATTTGTATCGATCTGTTTCACGTGACTTCGCTGGCCAATGGCCTTTAACATGATACGTATCACGTGAAATAGTATAGGCAGCAGCCAATGAAATTTGTATCGATCTGTTTCACGTGACTTCGCTGGCCAATGGCCTTTAACATGATACGTATCACGTGAAATAGTATAGGCAGCAGCCAATGAAATTTGTATTGATCTGTTTCACGTGACTTCGCTGGCCAATGGCCTTTTAGATGATACGTATCACGTGAAATAGTATAGGCAGCAGCCATTGAAATTTGTATCGATCTGTTTCACGTGACTTCGCTGGCCAATGGCCTTTAACATGATACGTATCACGTGAAATAGTATAGGCAGCAGCCATTGAAACTTGTATCGATCTGTTTCACGTGACTTCGCTGGCCAATGGCCTTTTAGATGATACGTATCACGTGAAATAGTATAGGCAGCAGCCAATGAAATTTGTATTGATCTGTTTCACGTGACTTCGCTGGCCAATGGCCTTTTAGATGATACGTATCACGTGAAATAGTATAGGCAGCAGCCAATGAAATTTGTATCGATCTGTTTCACGTGACTTCGCTGGCCAATGCCCTTTTACATGATACGTATCACGTGAAATAGTATAGGCAACAGCCAATGAAATTTGTATCGATCTGTTTCACGTGACTTCGCTGGCCAATGGCCTTTTAGATGATACGTATCACGTGAAATAGTATAGGCAGCAGCCAATGAAATTTGTATCGATCTGTTTCACGTGACTTCGCTGGCCAATGGCCTTTAACATGATACGTATCACGTGAAATAGTATAGGCAGCAGCCAATGAAATTTGTATTGATCTGTTTCACGTGACTTCGCTGGCCAATGGCCTTTAACATGATACGTATCACGTGAAATAGTATAGGCAGCAGCAAATATCAACCTGTTTCATGATGATTTCACTGTTCAATGGTCTTTAACACGATACGTATCACGTGAAATAGTATAGGCAGCAGCCAATGAAATTTGTATTGATCTGTTTCACGTGACTTCGCTGGCCAATGGCCTTTTAGATGATACGTATCACGTGAAATAGTATAGGCAGCAGCCAATGAAATTTGTAATGATCTGTTTCACGTGACTTCGCTGGCCAATGGCCTTTTAGATGATACGTATCACGTGAAATAGTATAGGCAGCAGCCAATGAAATTTGTATCGATCTGTTTCACGTGACTTCGCTGGCCAATGGCCTTTTAGATGATACGTATCACGTGAAATAGTATAGGCAGCAGCCAATGAAATTTGTATTGATCTGTTTCACGTGACTTCGCTGGCCAATGGCCTTTTAGATGATACGTATCACGTGAAATAGTATAGGCAGCAGCCAATGAAATTTGTATCGATCTGTTTCACGTGACTTCGCTGGCCAATGCCCTTTAACATGATACGTATCACGTGAAATAGTATAGGCAGCAGCCAATGAAATTTGTATCGATCTGTTTCACGTGACTTCGCTGGCCAATGGCCTTTAACATGATACGTATCACGTGAAATAGTATAGGCAGCAGCCAATGAAATTAGTATCGATCTGTTTCACGTGACTTCGCTGGCCAATGGCCTTTAACATGATACGTATCACGTGAAATAGTATAGGCAGCAGCCAATGAAATTTGTATCGATCTGTTTCACGTGACTTCGCTGGCCAATGGCCTTTAACATGATACGTATCACGTGAAATAGTATAGGCAGCAGCCAATGAAATTTGTATTGATCTGCTTCACGTGACTTCGCTGGCCAATGGCCTTTTAGATGATACGTATCACGTGAAATAGTATAGGCAGCAGCCAATGAAATTTGTATCGATCTGTTTCACGTGACTTCGCTGGCCAATGCCCTTTTACATGATACGTATCACGTGAAATAGTATAGGCAACAGCCAATGAAATTTGTATCGATCTGTTTCACGTGACTTCGCTGGCCAATGGCCTTTTAGATGATACGTATCACGTGAAATAGTATAGGCAGCAGCCAATGAAATTTGTATCGATCTGTTTCACGTGACTTCGCTGGCCAATGGCCTTTAACATGATACGTATCACGTGAAATAGTATAGGCAGCAGCCAATGAAATTTGTATTGATCTGTTTCACGTGACTTCGCTGGCCAATGGCCTTTAACATGATACGTATCACGTGAAATAGTATAGGCAGCAGCAAATATCAACCTGTTTCATGATGATTTCACTGTTCAATGGTCTTTAACACGATACGTATCACGTGAAATAGTATAGGCAGCAGCCAATGAAATTTGTATTGATCTGTTTCACGTGACTTCGCTGGCCAATGGCCTTTTAGATGATACGTATCACGTGAAATAGTATAGGCAGCAGCCAATGAAATTTGTATTGATCTGTTTCACGTGACTTCGCTGGCCAATGGCCTTTTAGATGATACGTATCACGTGAAATAGTATAGGCAGCAGCCAATGAAATTTGTATCGATCTGTTTCACGTGACTTCGCTGGCCAATGGCCTTTTAGATGATACGTATCACGTGAAATAGTATAGGCAGCAGCCAATGAAATTTGTATCGATCTGTTTCACGTGACTTCGCTGGCCAATGGCCTTTTAGATGATACGTATCACGTGAAATAGTATAGGCAGCAGCCAATGAAATTTGTATTGATCTGTTTCACGTGACTTCGCTGGCCAATGGCCTTTTAGATGATACGTATCACGTGAAATAGTATAGGCAGCAGCCAATGAAATTTGTATCGATCTGTTTCACGTGACTTCGCTGGCCAATGCCCTTTTACATGATACGTATCACGTGAAATAGTATAGGCAGCAGCCAATGAAATTTGTATCGATCTGTTTCACGTGACTTCGCTGGCCAATGCCCTTTTACATGATACGTATCACGTGAAATAGTATAGGCAGCAGCCAATGAAATTTGTATCGATCTGTTTCACGTGACTTCGCTGGCCAATGGCCTTTAACATGATACGTATCACGTGAAATAGTATAGGCAGCAGCCAATGAAATTTGTATCGATCTGTTTCACGTGACTTCGCTGGCCAATGGCCTTTAACATGATACGTATCACGTGAAATAGTATAGGCAGCAGCCAATAAAATTTATATTGATCTGTTTCACGTGACTTCGCTGGCCAATGGCCTTTTAGATGATACGTATCACGTGAAATAGTATAGGCAGCAGCCATTGAAATTTGTATCGATCTGTTTCACGCGACTTCGCTGGCCAATGGCCTTTAACATGATACGTATCACGTGAAATAGTATAGGCAGCAGCCAATGAAATTTGTATTGATCTGTTTCACGTGACTTCGCTGGCCAATGGCCTTTTAGATGATACGTATCACGTGAAATAGTATAGGCAGCAGCCAATGAAATTTGTATCGATCTGTTTCACGTGACTTCGCTGGCCAATGCCCTTTTACATGATACGTATCACGTGAAATAGTATAGGCAGCAGCCAATGAAATTTGTATCGATCTGTTTCACGTGACTTCGCTGGCCAATGGCCTTTTAGATGAATATTAATCACGTGAAATAGTACAGGCAGCAGCCAATGAAATTTGTATCGATCTGTTTCACGTGACTTCGCTGGCCAATGCCCTTTTACATGATACGTATCACGTGAAATAGTATAGGCAGCAGCCAATGAAATTTGTATCGATCTGCTTCACGTGACTTCGCTGGCCAATGCCCTTTAACATGATACGTATCACGTGAAATAGTATAGGCAGCAGCCAATGAAATTTGTATCGATCTGTTTCACGTGACTTCGCTGCCAATGGCCTTTTACATGATACGTATCACGTGAAATAGTATAGGCAGCAGCCAATGAAATTTGTATCGATCTGTTTCACGTGACTTCGCTGGCCAATGCCCTTTTACATGATACGTATCACGTGAAATAGTAATGCTCTTTAACATGATACGTATCACATGAAATAGTATAGGCAGCAGCCAATGAAATTTGTATCGATCTGTTTCACGTGACTTCGCTGGCCAATGGCCATTTAGATGAATATTAATCACGTGAAATAGTACAGGCAGCAGCCAATGAAATTTGTATCGATCTGTTTCACGTGACTTCGCTGGCCAATGCCCTTTTACATGATACGTATCACGTGAAATAGTATAGGCAGCAGCCAATGAAATTTGTATCGATCTGTTTCACGTGACTTCGCTGCCAATGGCCTTTTACATGATACGTATCACGTGAAATAGTATAGGCAGCAGCCAATGAAATTTGTATCGATCTGTTTCACGTGACTTCGCTGGCCAATGGCCTTTTAGATGAATATTAATCACGTGAAATAGTACAGGCAGCAGCCAATGAAATTTGCATCGATCTGTTTCACGTGACTTCGCTGGCCAATGGCCTTTTAGATGAATATTAATCACGTGAAATAGTACAGGCAGCAGCCAATGAAATTTGCATCGATCTGTTTCACGTGACTTCGCTGGCCAATGCCCTTTTACATGATACGTATCACGTGAAATAGTATAGGCAGCAGCCAATGAAATTTGTATCGATCTGCTTCACGTGACTTCGCTGGCCAATGCCCTTTAACATGATACGTATCACGTGAAATAGTATAGGCAGCAGCCAATGAAATTTGTATCGATCTGTTTCACGTGACTTCGCTGGCCAATGCCCTTTTACATGATACGTATCACGTGAAATAGTATAGGCAGCAGCCAATTAAATTTGTATCGATCTGTTTCACGTGACTTCGCTGGCCAATGGCCATTTAGATGAATATTAATCACGTGAAATAGTACAGGCAGCAGCCAATGAAATTTGTATCGATCTGTTTCACGTGACTTCGCTGGCCAATGCCCTTTTACATGATACGTATCACGTGAAATAGTATAGGCAGCAGCCAATGAAATTTGTATCGATCTGTTTCACGTGACTTCGCTGCCAATGGCCTTTTACATGATACGTATCACGTGAAATAGTATAGGCAGCAGCCAATGAAATTTGTATCGATCTGTTTCACGTGACTTCGCTGGCCAATGCCCTTTTACATGATACGTATCACGTGAAATAGTAATGCTCTTTAACATGATACGTATCACATGAAATAGTATAGGCAGCAGCCAATGAAATTTGTATCGATCTGTTTCACGTGACTTCGCTGGCCAATGGCCTTTTAGATGAATATTAATCACGTGAAATAGTACAGGCAGCAGCCAATGAAATTTGTATCGATCTGTTTCATTCATACAATTTGTACCTAAATTTCGCCAAAATTGTAAAAAATCACTACTTTCAGCTAAAACTTGGTAAATATTTTGTCAGACTTGGGGAAAGCGTGGTCGAAATTACATAATGGATACAAAGTAGAGTGAGGACAGGATTACACCTGTACATTAATGTATGAGAATAAGGCTCGATTCATACTTACAGCCTGAGTATATACAGCCGTTATGTCCGTTCAGCCGTCAAAATAACGAAACAAGTTGCCCCTAAAAGGAGCAGGGTTCCTCCCCAGAGATGTTTCAGGAAGCAAAGTACATGTATACGTTTGTTCCCCTGTAAGCCCCGTCAACTGCTCGAAAAATTGCAATTTTGTAATTGAAAAAAAGATATTTCTCAGATCAGCAGACAAAAACCACAATTAAGACTACGGCTGATAGACGGAAGATAAACGAAAGCTGGTAGACCGAGGCAAAAAAACAGAAACCTGGTCATGTCCGTTAATGTCGCGTGTAAGGCGTACCGCGTAAGCATACACAGAAGACACAGGCTTTTTATCCGCTTCCCCATACCGGCTATTTGCGGCTTGCGCTATTCTTAGGCCCCCTTCCTCCCCCCCTTCCCTCTTTTCCCCCCCCCCCCATCCCCCCCCCCCCCCCCCTCACAGTCAAATTCATTACGTTCATGCAACATCCATTATCCCAAAAGCCCTAAACCAGTCAACAACCGATAGTCTCAAATACGGAACAGTAGCGGACAAACCTGGTATGTTCCAAACACAAACCAAGATTCTATCTATATATGTCGTGGGCAGAAACGCAATTGCAGTTCTGCCCGGGCACATTGCAAATCTTCCCCTGCATTGGGGAAGATTTGCAATGTGCCCGGGCAGAACTGCAATTGCGTTTCTGCCCACGACATATATACTTCAACACAGCGAAAGCAGAAAACATGGAGCATTATTCCCTTACAGGAACTGAGTTTAGGAAGCTCACTTTATCGCACTTCACTTCGTTCGCTTCCTTCAAAAATGCGTGCAGCTTAATAACAGCCGCAAGCATTAATGGATCCGATTTATGTGGAGCAGAGGACGACCCGAAAAGTTGAAAATAGGGTTTTTTCCCGCACCACTATACTACATGCACAATGCAAAAGCACTAAAGCACGAAGTATGAAGTATGAACCGGGCTTTAGTGAGAAACTGTAAGCCAGACATCACACAATAGGGACATGAGAGATAGAGGAAACAAGCAAAATATCAGATTGGCCAATTAGTGAAGTACACAAAAAGTGTCGACGGACAATTCTTTGCCAAAATTATGTATATACTACCGTATTTCCTCGAATAGAACCCCAGGTCTTTTATATTTTCGTGAAGATTCAAATGGGGGTTCTATTCTAGGGAGGGGCTCTATTCAAGGCAGGGGCTTTATTTTTTCGTAAAATTTCAAATGGGGCTTCTATTCAAGACAGGGGCTATAATTTTTCGCGAAGCTGCAGTAACCGTTGGAATTGAAACGTCAGTTGTAGATTGCGAAAATTTCGGAACTATTGAAAATGAGTCGTGAGGCACCAAAATTTCACTCGATCCTCGTACCCTACTCAGTACCATGCTACCAAGTTCCTGACGTGACGATTCATGCTCAGAGATGCCTGAACACGCACACCCACACGACTCCAACCCTTCCATAATGTAACGGGTTTAAAATTTTTGGGGTGCTTCTCCGGCCAATTTTTAGTGCAAATGTTGCAAAATATATATTTACGAAAATTATGCCTTTGCCATTTTTGCTAATTTTGAAACACAGCTTTAGGGAACCGCCTCCCCGTACCTCGATGTTTTGTGAGGGGGTTCCGCCCATATGCCTACCCCTCCTGCATGTATGAAGCCGTTATACCACTAACACGCAATGAATGACTATCGCAGCCAACCCTGAGTAAGGAAAATAGCAAACTTATGCTTGGTTCCGCTTACTTTTTTGCAAAGACTGTCCCTGTCCTTAAGATTTGTCCCTATCCTCAACTCAAACCATTCCGAAAACGGAAAACGATGTAAAATTACTTATACTTAGCTACCAAAGTACCAAACAACGGCATTTTTCACTAAAGTCTAACTAAAACATGCGTACTTCAGACAAAAAGAAACACGATATTTCATTACAAAAAGAACTATGGAGTTGCAAGCATCAAGAGTATAGCGACTACTGTTGTTTTGATACCATTTTGATACTTTTGATATAAATATGATACTTGGGTATTAATACTTTTGATACCGGTATCAATATTAAAATTGGTATCAAAAGTACCATATGTAAATCATGGTATCATATTTAAATTATTTGGAATCAAATTTATATCATATTTAAATTTTTTCAGAGTATCCAATGTCAAAAGTATCATATTTAAATTCAAGGTATTGTATTTATATCATATTTATATTTTTGCCAAGTATCAAATGTCAAAAGTATCATATTTAAATTCAAAGTATTGTATTTATATCATATTTATATTTTTGCCAAGTATCAAATGTCAAAAGTATCATATTTAATTTCAAAGTATTGTATTTATATCATATTTAAATTTTTTCGAAGTATCTAATGTCAAAAGTATCATATTTAAATTCAAGGTATTGTATTTATGTATATCATATTTATATTTTTGCCAAGTATCAAATATCAAAAGTATTTTATTTAAATTATTTTGTATCATATATCATATTTAAAATTTTTCAAAGTATCAAATATCAAAAGTATTATATTTAAATTATTTTGTATCATACATTTTGTATATCATATTTAAAATTTTTCAAAGCATCAAATATCAAAAGTATTATATTTAAATTCCATGTATCATATTTATATCATATTTAAATTATTTTGCGGTATCAAAACAACAGTAATAGCGACTAGTCACAAAAATTACGCCACTTGTTTTGTCTCAGCGTTCAGCAAATTCTGGTCAAACTTTAGTATCGGATCGAGTGACACAAGACGTGCAAAACATAGTGCTGTTTAAAATAACAATACTGACTTGAAATTTACTGACTAGTACTAAGATTGCGACACTGCACACGTTTATGGCCTAACAGCGCGGGCAGCTGCAACCGTTAATCTCCCGAAACTGTGGGGGGTACCCCTTGCACGAATAAAGGCATAAGTCTCGTGTAGGGCACCCACAAATCAACCCATATGTCTCAAACGTGGAGGGTCCCCCCACATTTGAGGGTATACCCTCATTTTGTGGGATGGTTCCCCCCACAGTTGAGACCTATGCCTTCATTTGCGTAGGGGGGTATTCCCCCCACAGTTGTGGTCATTTTCGGGAGATTAATGGTTGCAGCATGTTCGCTGCGGCCAAGCTGGGTTCCAGAACAGTCTTGAAGACCCCGTACTCAACGGAGGGGGGGTCCTCCCCTCAGTCGATACCCCCGCCCCTAGTTGATACCCCGTACTCAACTGAGGTGGGTACCCACCCCTCAGTTCAGTACCCCGTCTTCAGTTGAGGGGGGTACCCCCTCATTTCAAGACACTGACAAGGACTTTCGTTGATGTGCTGAGCTGAGGGGGGGTGCCCCCCACCCTCAAGAGAAGACGAGGTACTGAGCTGAGGGGGGGTGGGGGTAAAACGTATATGTACCTTTACTTGTGGCTTTGGGTTTAGCCCAATCAGCAATAATTTGCAAGAGGTCTGGACAGAATTTTGCTTTGCTAAGTTATTTAAAATTTACGCACTGATGACTGTTACTACGCCTCCTGTTATCGTATAAAAATGACCTAAAAAGTACCATTGGACGATATACGACAGTAGCTGAATATAGGTATATATAGTTAAAGTGAAAAAGTTTGCCCTTAAACCAGTTAGAATGAAAATTCAGTTCATATCGTATGCTAATGCACACCCAAATGTTGATTTAAACAAAAATCACTCAAAAACATAATTTACCCACAAGCTTCCCACAGGTTTCCCACGCGTTATATATTGTACGTACGTACACTGGGGCTCTATTCGAGGACGCTTTGAATACAACCCCTGGGGTTATATTCGAGGACGTTTTGAATAGAACCCCCGGGGCTTCAATTCAAGGCAGGGCTTATATTGTTTCGTGAGCATTTAGACGGGGGTTCTATTCGAGACAGGGGTTCTATTCAAGACAGGGGCTTTATTCGAGGAAATACGGTATGAGAGTGGAGGTGGGGGGGTGGGGGAGGGGCGATTTGTGGTTGGTGGGTGTTGGGGGTTAGTTTGAGGAGGTAGGGGTGGAGGGGTTGGTTGTGGGTTTGAGGGATTTTGTATGGGGGTGGGGGGGTGGGGGAGGTGGGTGGTGGTGGGTGGTGTGGGGTGGTGTGCGAGTGGAGAGTTTTGTTTGTGGTTGGGGACTGGTTGGTTTTTTTTGTTGAAGTGGGGGGATGTTGGGTTTTTTTATTCTGGTTTTTTGTTTGGATTTGGGTGGGGGGGGAGGGGGGAGTTTTTGGTTTAATGGGTTGGTTTGGGGAAATTTGGGCGTGTCTGCTGTTTCCTTTGTTGCTTTGGCATTGGCACTGCTGGCCAACTTGGCAACTTGGTGGCATGGGCTGGCAGGCCTGGTGGCGTGGGCATTGGCCTCTTGGCCAACTTGAACATCCGATACTTTGACTATTTGGAATGAAGTCAAGTTCTAATCCTCTAGTTAATTTTTTCAAGTTAGTTAGTCAGTTAATGAAAATGAAAATTTAAAATGTAAAGTTCGAGATTTGAACTTGATTTATTTCAAATAGTGAAAGTATCGGATGTTCAAGTTGGCCAAGTTGGCCAAGCTGAGTTGGCCAACTCAAGTTGGCCAAGTTGAGTTGGCCAACTTGGCCAAGTTGATTGGGCCAACTTAAGTTGGCCAAGTTGGCCAACTGAATTTGGCCAAGTTAACCATTTTAAAGTTGGCCAAGTTAGCCAACTGAAGTTGGCCAAGTTAGCAATTTTTCAGTTGGCCAAGTTAGCCATTGAAGTTGGCCAAGTTCGCCAAGTCAGCTGGCCAACTTGACCATTTCTAATAGCACAAGACCAGGACGGTGTGCCCCCGGATGGCCGGATGTGCCCTCAAAAATTTTCAAAATAATTTTTAATGTTTTTTCAGATTCATTTATTTCTCATCATCCAACATTTAGGCAGAACAGTTAACAATACTTCGGAACAAAACTATTCCTGTTCCTAAGAGAGAAATTCCTAAGACTTTGTTGCGCCATTACTAGCCTTGTGAAAATTTTTTTCAAAAATGCAAAAAAGCCAACATGGGAAAGGCAATTTTACAAGTTATGCGTTAATTTAGTGAAATAAATTCTAACAGACTTTCCGCTATATTACTTGTAGTGATTTCACCAAAAAAAGCCAAATTGATCATCTTTGGAAGCTAACTGCTTAGTTCAATGGCTAACTATCAATAACAAAACTTAATATCTGTATTAAACTTACATTGCATCCAAGACAACGTCGAAATCGTTACTACCACCTTGAGCGAACAACATCTAACCATTACACCACGCTGTCTTCTTAATTTTTCGAGCTACCTAACGATATCAATTAGTGCAAACTGAAAATGTTTATGTAGGTTGAATGCATTATTGCGGCGTGGATGCATTAACGTCATTTTGAGTCAAGTAAAGTTCGGGTCATTTGCTGAACTAGAAGTGGGATACACTAACGGTGTATTTGCTAAAAGTTACGCTGTCAGCAGTTTTCGAAACTCTCCTGATATGTTAACTACATACGTACATACCTCATAAACACTGTGTGGAACAAAAGCGGAAGGTTTTGCAGTCTGAACAGCTTATGAAAGTTTAATTGTGCATCGAAGATTCCATATTAGCTGTCCCAACAGGTATACGATGACCTCTGCCAATGTACTTAAAAAACTCGATGTTTACTAAATGTTTTTGCCAAATTTTAGGCTTGTTATAGTATATACGTAATTTTGGCAAAGAATTGTCCGTCGACACTTTTTGTGTACTTCACTAATTGGCCAATCTGATATTTTGCTTGTTTCCTCTATCTCTCATGTCCCTATTGTGTGATGTCTGGCTTACAGTTTCTCACTAAAGCCCGGTTCATACTTCATACTTCGTGCTTTAGTGCTTTTGCATTGTGCATGTAGTATAGTGGTGCGGGAAAAAACCCTATTTTCAACTTTTCGGGTCGTCCTCTGCTCCACATAAATCGGATCCATTAATGCTTGCGGCTGTTATTAAGCTGCACGCATTTTTGAAGGAAGCGAACGAAGTGAAGTGCGATAAAGTGAGCTTCCTAAACTCAGTTCCTGTAAGGGAATAATGCTCCATGTTTTCTGCTTTCGCTGTGTGAAGTATATATGTCGTGGGCAGAAACGCAATTGCAGTTCTGCCCGGGCACATTGCAAATCTTCCCCAATTGCAGTTCTGCCCACGACATATATAGATAGAATCTTGGTTTGTGTTTGGAACTTACCAGGTTTGTCCGCTACTGTTCCGTATTTGAGACTATCGGTTGTTGACTGGTTTAGGGCTTTTGGGATATGGATGTTGCATGAACGTAATGAACTGTTGCTGACTGCTGAGGGGGGAGAGGGGGAGGTTATATGTGGCGTAGCGTGTACAAGTACAGTGCATATAGCGGAAGGAAGTTATTGGGAGCAGGGGTTACTGGCGAAAAAATTTTTTCCGACCCGCGAAAACTGGAACCTGAAGAAATTGTCGACAAGGGTCCCCCCTTGGTTTTTATAGCCCGACCAAAAAAAATTCTGATACGTCTGTAATTGACAAAATTTGGTCTAAAAATAAAAAATTCTAAAAAGTTTTTCTGGGGGCTGCCGCCCCCAGACCCCTGCAAACTCTGTGGCTTACTATTCCTTGTTATTAACTTTCATGAAAGCCTTTATATGCATGTCTACTAGAGTACATAATGCTATATTTATACTGTCTGATATGAAAGTTCCCACCTTTTGTTTTTAATTTACCTGTCAGAAAATTTATTTGATTATGTCTCCAGTTGACCAAATTTGTCCGAAAATTCAAAAAAACATCCATTTTTTCTGACGGCTGCCGCCCCTAGATCCGCGCAACAGTTAGTTTATTTAATTTAAGGTGGTAGTTGCGTTTTCGAGGTTTTTGTGATTTCTATGTAAACTTTGCGCCACCAGTACTCAAGTTATAAGTGACGCCTGAGCATAAATTTTTGGGACAGTATTGTAAAGGTCAAAATCCCCAGGCATGTCTCTCACTTTTTTGAAATTTCACCTGTGGACATTTTTAGAGGGTTTTAATTACAAGAAAATATCTTAAATTTTCGGTGCGTTTGCTTTTCAGCTATTTTCTCAGTAAATTGACTAGTTATTAAAAAAGTGGGGGACATGCCTGGGGATTTTCAACATGTCAAAAACCTTACCAACTTTCAGCCCCAACAGGTAATCGTATGATTCAGAGCTGTGGCGCAAACTTTTTGTAAAAAATTTCAATATTTTGGAAAGGACCTTTCTTTAGTCGTCTATACTGGAAAGAAAATCACAGGTTAAATTTCAAGGCATGGCATACATTTAGGAAAAATATTGTTCTACCTAATGCAAAAGACCGCTTGTGATTTGAATCTGTAACCGCTGAGCTATGGCTTTTTAAAAAAACACCTAAAAACGCAATTACCCCCTTAAATGACCAAATTTACATTTTGTTATGTAAGCGACTTCGCCAATAAGTGTAAATATAAATGGATTCTGGGGGCTGAAGCCCTCAGACCCCGCAATAGTGAGTTTAAACAAGTGAGCAAAAAAGTGGACAAGGTGCAACCCCCTTTTTCAAAATCCTGGCTACACGCCCCTGTATAATGTACGTTATGGTTATAGAGTGGTGGGTCAAGGTGGGTCGCGGGTCGGGTTTTACGGCGCGGGTTGGGTCGCGGGTTACCCACGAGTGTCGAGCCGCGGGTTGGGTTGGGTCGCGGGTCGAAAATTTCGACCCGCGTCCACCCCTGATTGGGAGTGTTTTCAACTGCACCTAAGAATAGCGCAAGCCGAAAATAGCCGGTATGGGGAAGCGGATAAAAAGCCTGAGTCTTCTGTGTATGCTTTACGCGGTACGCCTTACACGCGACATTAACGGACATGCCCAGGTTTCTGTTTTTTTGCCTCGGTCTACCAGCTTTCGTTTATCTTCCGTCTATCAGCCGTAGTCTTGATTGTGGCTTTTGTCTGCTGATCTGAGAAATATCTTTTTTTCAATTACAAAATTGCATTTTTTCGAGCAGTTGACGGGGCTTACAGGGGAACAAACGTATACATGTACTTTGCTTCCTGAAACATCTCTGGGGAGGAACCCTGCTCCTTTTAGGGGCAACTTGTTTCGTTATTTTGACGGCTGAACGGACATAACGGCTGTATATACTCAGGCTGTAAGTATGAATCGAGCCTTATTCTCATACATTAATGTACAGGTGTAATCCTGTCCTCACTCTACTTTGTATCCATTATGTAATTTCGACCACGCCTTCCCCAAGTCTGACAAAATATTTACCAAGTTTTAGCTGAAAGTAGTGATTTTTTACAATTTTGGCGAAATTTAGGTACAAATTGTATGAATGAAACAGATCGATACAAATTTCATTGGCTGCTGCCTGTACTATTTCACGTGATTAATATACATCTAAAAGGCCATTGGGCAGCGAAGTCACGTGAAACAGATCGATACAAATTTCATTGGCTGCTGCCTATACTATTTCACGTGATACGTATCATGTTAAAGGGCATTGGCCAGCGAAGTCACGTGAAGCAGATCGATACAAATTTCATTGGCTGCTGCCTATACTATTTCACGTGATACGTATCATGTAAAAGGCCATTGGCCAGCGAAGTCACGTGAAACAGATCGATGCAAATTTCATTGGCTGCTGCCTATACTATTTCACGTGATACGTATCATGTAAAAGGCCATTGGCCAGCGAAGTCACGTGAAACAGATCGATACAAATTTCATTGGCTGCTGCCTGTACTATTTCACGTGATTAATATTCATCTAAATGGCCATTGGCCAGCGAAGTCACGTGAAACAGATCGATACAAATTTCATTGGCTGCTGCCTATACTATTTCACGTGATACGTATCATGTAAAAGGGCATTGGCCAGCGAAGTCACGTGAAACAGATCGATACAAATTTCATTGGCTGCTGCCTATACTATTTCACGTGATACGTATCATGTTAAAGGGCATTGGCCAGCGAAGTCACGTGAAGCAGATCGATACAAATTTCATTGGCTGCTGCCTATACTATTTCACGTGATACGTATCATGTAAAAGGCCATTGGCCAGCGAAGTCACGTGAAACAGATCGATGCAAATTTCATTGGCTGCTGCCTGTACTATTTCACGTGATTAATATTCATCTAAAAGGCCATTGGCCAGCGAAGTCACGTGAAACAGATCGATGCAAATTTCATTGGCTGCTGCCTGTACTATTTCACGTGATACGTATCATGTAAACGGGCATTGGCCAGCGAAGTCACGTGAAACAGATCGATACAAATTTCATTGGCTGCTGCCTATACTATTTCACGTGATACGTATCATCTAAAAGGCCATTGGCCAGCGAAGTCACGTGAAACAGATCAATACAAATTTCATTGGCTGCTGCCTATACTATTTCACGTGATACGTATCATGTCAAAGGCCATTGGCCAGCGAAGTCACGTGAAACAGATCGATACAAATTTCAATGGCTGCTGCCTATACTATTTCACGTGATACGTATCATCTAAAAGGCCATTGGCCAGCGAAGTCACGTGAAACAGATCAATACAAATTTCATTGGCTGCTGCCTATACTATTTCACGTGATACGTATCATGTTAAAGGCCATTGGCCAGCGAAGTCACGTGAAACAGATCGATACAAATTTCAATGGCTGCTGCCTATACTATTTCACGTGATACGTATCATCTAAAAGGCCATTGGCCAGCGAAGTCACGTGAAACAGATCAATACAAATTTCATTGGCTGCTGCCTATACTATTTCACGTGATACGTATCATGTTAAAGGCCATTGGCCAGCGAAGTCACGTGAAACAGATCGATACAAATTTCATTGGCTGCTGCCTATACTATTTCACGTGATACGTATCATGTTAAAGGCCATTGGCCAGCGAAGTCACGTGAAACAGATCGATACGAATTTCATTGGCTGCTGCCTATACTATTTCACGTGATACGTATCATCTAAAAGGCCATTGGCCAGCGAAGTCACGTGAAACAGATCAATACAAATTTCATTGGCTGCTGCCTATACTATTTCACGTGATACGTATCATCTAAAAGGCCATTGGCCAGCGAAGTCACGTGAAACAGATCGATACAAATTTCACTGGCTGCTGCCTATACTATTTCACGTGATACGTATCATCTAAAAGGCCATTGGCCAGCGAAGTCACGTGAAACAGATCAATACAAATTTCATTGGCTGCTGCCTATACTATTTCACGTGATACGTATCATGTAAAAGGCCATTGGCCAGCGAAGTCACGTGAACAGGTTGGTATTTGCTGCCTGTATGGTTTCTTTCACGTGATACTTGTCATAAAGCAAAATGAGCGCGTTGGCTGTGGCGTCGACATTTGGCAATCGTGCCGGCAATTTGCCGTTGTGAGTTGTGAATATGAATCAACCCTGTTTCAGAGATGACGTGTGTTATGCTGGGTCACTATTGGAAGCTGTTCGCTTACATCGTCGAAATCGTGACTACCACCTTAACGCCATTCATTTTTCAGTTGATTAATCCCCAAAGCCACGTTTTTAGGCTATTATAGCTCAAGCCGACAGGCACATGACTCGCAGCTTTACACCTAGACTGAAATTCGCAATGCGGTCAGGTCTGTAAGACCACATCAGAAGCACAGGCCCCGTAGCCAAACCATCTTCACGACCGGCTTTTGCACTTCGCGGCCCTTTGCCAACTCTACCCTAGACAAAGGATTAGCACAAACGCACTAACGGTTCAATTAAAATAAAACATTTATTTATTTAGCACGTTATAGTTAAATATATATACGTTAACATTAATTAATAAGATTATGTACAAAAATCACAAAAAGGTCATACAGTAGAATCAATCACACAAGAGTACACACATTTTTTCAAACATGAATATAGACTGTGGCGTACCCACGAGATAAATTTCCAAGAAACAAAACTTCCTCGTGGGTTCTTGACTGGGTTTTTTTTTGCGCAAAAACGTTCGCAATTGCGAAAAAAATTTGATGATTGCGAAAAAATTTCAAACCTTTTCGCAATTTTGCGCAACGTCGACACGGCGCAGATGCGAGCCCTGGCCATCGTGACCTCCTTGCCGCATATTGTGCCCGATCTAATGAGTCTTGGTCCGGTCCACAGAATGCGAGTTCGACAGCACTTCAGCGATTGCATGCTCGCATACACCGACATCTTGCAGCGAGCCTTGTTCGAGAAAGTGAAGTTAGCCAGACGGGAAGGAAGACCAATCCCGAAGATCTACGGCTTCTTCACGAATCGATTTGTGTTGTCGAATCATCACATCGTGCGACGAGGCCCAGAGAATACGCCAGTTCCCATCGAATTCGACGGCAAGCAGTTCTATTGCGGCGAGCAAATGTACTACTACATCAAAGCTCGTGATGGGTACGGTCTCCATGATATCGCGGAGAAGTTAGCTTGTGCCACCTCGCCGGGACAGACGAAGGTGATGGGTGATCGGGTTCTGCCGGAGCACAATTGTCGTGCTACGTTGTGGTACCGGGTGCTTGCATTCCGAACTATGTACCTACTGTGTTTGGCCCGCGCCCAACAGCTGAAGGAGGTGAGAGAGGTGCTGAGACAGTCACGGAATGATGTGATAGCCGAAGCATGCAGATCCGATTTGCGATGGGGCATCGGAGTTCACATCAACGACAAGAATCTAAAGTGGTTGGAGAAGTTCCCGGGTGAGAACTGGCTGGGCAAGTGCTGGATGCTCGTCCGCGATGTGATGTTTCCTGAATATTTGGACGGACCGACACGAGACCGGGTGCAATCCGAGTACCGGAGCTGGCTTCAGTCATCGCAAGCCAGAACCAGCCGACGAAGACAAGAACAACGACAGTGAGACGTGGGGAGTGTGCGGCGTCAGCAGAAGAAGTGTTGGGTTTGTGTTGTTGGGGGGGTGTTTAAGTGAGAGGGGGGGGGGGGGGGGTGGAAAAGGGTGTGGAAGGGAGAAGTTTTGGGGGGGGGGGGGGGGGGTGTGTTTTTTGTTTTTTTTCTTTTTTTTTTTTTATCTTTAAAAGTTAATTTTTTTTGTGTTTGTGTTTTTTTTTTTTTTAAAAAGTGTGTTTTTTTTTTTTTTTTTTTTTTTTTTGGGGGGGGGGACCCCGGGGGGGGGTGTTGGGTTTGGTTGGGTTGTTTTGTTTTTTTTTTTGTGGGGTGTGTTTGCCCGGGGTTTCGTTTTTTGTCCCCCGGGGGGGTTGTTTTTTCGCTCAGGGACGTTGCCTCGTTTGGTTTTCTAATCTGTAGAGTAGCCTGGCATAGGTGTCTTGTTTGTACTCGGACTTGACTTAGCGTCTGGCCCTAGCTTGGTTTTCTAATCCGTAGAGTAACTTGGGTCAGACGCCTGTAGAGCCCGGACTTGACGACAACCCTATAGTTCTCGTTTGGTTTTCTATTCTGTAGAGTAGCTTGGACTGTAGGGCCTTCTCTGACCTGGATGCGACGACGCAATTTACCTTGTTCCTCGTTTGGTTATCTAATCTGTAGAATAGCTTGGAAATAGGTATTTTGCACTTATTTAAGATTTTCAGCACTACTCCTCGTTTGGTTATCTATTCTGTAGAGTAGCTTGGTAGTGGTTGCTGTGGGAGGACGATCGACGGAATGGAGCATCGACGCCTCGTTTGGTTTTCTATCCTGTAGAGTAGCTTGGCGTAGGTGTTTTGACGAAGTAGGTTGTCTTCTCAGCATGGTACTTACTCTTCGTTTGGCTTTCTAATCTGTAGAGTAGCTTAGAGTAGGTATCGTTTTGCTTCATCGGACTTGACAACATGGCGGGGACAATTCGCGTGGTGGTCGTTTGGTTGTCTAATCAGTAGAGTAGCTTCCATCGCGTGGATATGGATCTGCCGAGCATCGGCATGGAGGAGGGCAGGTTGCGCCGGCATTGGCGATCGTTTGGTTTTCTAACCTGTAGAGTAGCTTTCGCCGGTTTCGGTGTTGCAGGTCTTCTGACGGATCGTGGGTAAGTTTTGGTCTGGTAGTCGCTTGGTTTTCTAATCTGTAGAGTAACTTCTACTAGGTCAACGCGGACTCATGTGAACTCGACCAGTCGTATGCTCGCACGAAGTGGGCTATAGCAACTCCTTCTAGGTGGAGGGCCTTCCCCGGGAGTGTGCGAGCTCACAGACCCCACCCACCCAGTAAGTTTTGGGGCCCAAACGTGCGCTGTAGGTTAAGGTCTCCTGGGCCTAGGTGCCTAGGGGACACCCTCTCACTGCAGTTGCACGCGGGTCCAGGTGAGGCAATAGTTCATTTCTTTCAGGGCGTAGAAAGTCGAGGCACTGTGAATACTAGAGGAGTCGTGCCCCTAGAGTGCTTAGACTGGATTCTGTGTGGCAATAGTAAAAATTGGAGCATTTTTGAATTTTGTACTAACAGTGTATATATATACATACTTGTTTCTCAGTTTTAACACTAGTGCTTTAATTTCATTGCCATAATTTTGCTCAACTCACATGTACAGAACAGTGATTGTAGTTTGTACTTAGTTTCATTTCGTTGCCTACTCACAAATTTGATGTACAGATGGTATAGTATGATGTAGTGTGTACAGACTGTCAAATTAACACATATTTGATAAATTATGTAGCACATAACTATACTAGTTTTATTTATAATCTCATTTTCGGTTTTGCGTTGAGTTTTACTGAAATTACTAAGATCCACTAGACACGATTTTTAACTAATACACTAGGTGATACTAAAATGTGGCCCGAATTGGGTTCGCTAACTTGTTAGTTTTGTAGTAGTATTTTTGAGCACATTGGTCCTACTGGTGTTCATATTTTTCGGCTTCATTGCTAGACATTACACAGAAACACTAATTATATTTATTAATTTTATTTTAAAATTAACAATACGAACAGTAAAAAGCAGTTCGGTCCATAGGTGAATACAGCCTAACCCAGACTGTCCGAGTCAGTGGAAGGGGTTAGAAGGGCTGGACTGAGACCCATGAGGCTGCGGGGTCGGAGCAGCATAGATCCAGCGAGGTCTGGTTCAGAGAGCTGCGTCCGATGGGAGGCCTACGGAGCCGCCGCGGTCTCAGGGGCGCGAACATCCGAGTGGACCGGCTGCCACAGGGCGAGAAGTCCTGCTTTAAAAGTGAAATCTAAAATACAAAAATGACATTTATACACTAATACAAAATTCATTTTCATACTAATTTCATAATAATATTGCATAGCGCGCACTCAGAATGTTACAATCTTGACGGCCCCAGCACGCAAGGCAGAGTCTGTTACCACTTTAAACTAAGTACGTATATGCTGTGCAACAGCCCAGCGAGAGGGACCGGCACATACACATATTACTGCGTGAGAAAAGTGGTAGACAGGCTCTGTTTGGAAATGCGTGCAGAGGGTGCCAATATGTTTACGGGTAACAAGAGAGGCCCCTATAGAGGCGTGTGCCTAAGGGGGTCCTCGGGGGAGAGTGTTGCGAGTGTGGGTGCAAGTGTGCGTTGTGTTGAAACTATGTAGGCATGCGTAGACGCGTCTTGGTTTGCGGGTAACGTTGTGAATTAGTCGAAAAGACTAGAAATTTAGCGAGTATCTGAGTAAACGGGGTAAACCCCCGTGTGCGTGCTAGTATTCCAAGGCGCGGGCTGCATTTAAGTACGGGACCAACACCAGGGGGACTCTTGTTGCGATCCAAATTGAATTACTAACCTTTTCTTTTGTGTATTGGGCCGAAATTTTATCTAATGTATTGGGAATTTTAACTAAATCACTAGTATTCGAGTTTTGTTTTTAAAATTTGGTTCATTTTTGAGTTTTTTTTTGAAATTGCTTTTGGTTTGAATTTAAATAACAAGATGATGTATTTTGAAATGTATGTGTAATAAAAGGATGTAGGAGCGAAAATTAGAAAGGAAATGGAAAATGATGGAAAGATTTTATGCATTTTTGATGAGATTTTTAATTAGGAAAATTGGGGGTAAATGTGTTCGTTGTCGTGTGAGTAGGGACTAGGGGAGAGTCCAGTCCTGCCCATGCCCCACGGTTAACTTCAGTGGTCCAGCGTGTTAGACAGCGAGCCAGTGGTCGTCCACCTTACCCGGGCGCCAGCGACGAACCGGCACACATGGAGATGACGGAGGTGGCCGATGCAGTGGAGAACGAAGCGACTGGCTGGCTAACCTGAAGAACGATGCCCCGTGTGGACTGCTATTGCCTGGCCTGCTGCGAGCCAAACGAACAGTGAGCGACTCCGGGTGCGAGGGCCGGGGCGGAATTTGTCTTTCGGAGAAGCGGTCGGTGTTTTGGGGCGGCAATGTCAACAGCCGCGACGATTTGGCGGGAAATCGGTGACGAATGTGCTGCCGCTGCGAACATTATATCGAGGTTGTCCTAGCCAAGCCAGCCAGTCTGCTATCCTGCCGAGCCGCGCATCCAGTTGCCGGAAGCGTTGCTGTCCTCCGTCCGTGCAGCCAATCCAGTGCCAGCGTCTGTGTCGTGTCCGCCGAGCGATCCAGCCGTCACCGCGAGTGCGCCCTTTTGGTCCCAAGCTGGTTCCTGACGATGCCTGATTGGACACGAACTTTGTAGTTAGTTGTGTTAGTACTCGTCTGTCAGTTTTCGGCCAGTATATATACTTGTATGTTGCAAGGATCGCAACAGGAAATTTAGGTAGGGGAGCGAAGGACAGTTAGAACGTTCGTAGGATGTGTGTGTGGTATGAATGTGAGTGTGTGTGGCCATAAGAAGAAGAAGAAGATCAGATTTTATTTGTTTTGATACGACTGTGGGTGTTGAAATTGTGGGAGAAATGTGCGGAGCAGTAGCTGCGAGTAGGTGGGTGGCGTACGCGACGGGTGCCTGGCCAGCATCCCGAAAATCGCGTCTGTTAACGTGCTGTGCACGAGGCGTACGTCGTAAGAAAGCAGGCGCGAGCTCGCCAATACAAGGGTGGTAGTATCCGAGTAGTTCGAAGAAGCAGCTACGGGTGAGAGAGAAGCAGAGAAAATTTGGGGGCGCCCAGGGAGAAAGGTCCGGACCGTAAGGGTTACTAACATGGGTGAATGTTGTGGGGGAACCGAAATTTAGCTAGGTACGTACGGGTTTTGTTAGGTAGGGTATGTGTGTAGTGAGTTTACGTAGGGAGAACGGTCTAACTGACCGATGGGCTTTGGGGTATGCCGGTCGAAGCTGGCACTCGGGTTGTGCGATCTCGAGTTCATCTGGTGAGACCTCCAGGAAGGAGGGGGGCATGGGAAGACCAAAATTGTCGGGTAAATGGGGGATTGAATACGGGTAATTGAGGGGGTAGATTTGTTATTGCGGGTAATTTCGGGTCGGTGCGATTTTATCATTTGTTATTGTTTTCGCTATTGGTTTAAAAATGGAACGAGTTCTAAATTATAGTAAAAAGTCTAAATTCTTGAGTGGGTTACTAACATATTGTTTGGTATTTGTTGTGTATACTTGTTTGCGCATCTTCGGGAATTTTCTTATGTGCTTTGCCAAATTTTTCTAAATTGCTATTTTAAAATCGGCGAAAATTTGAAACCGAAAGTAGGCGGAAAAGTGTACCCCAGCTAGGGGGTACCCAAATTATGTGCGCTAGACACGCCGGGACGTCGTGCCCGCGCAGGGGGGCACCTGTTGTATCAATAGGGCTACCCCCTACTCGGGGTAGACTTTTCCGCAACAAGAGAATGTCGAAATTAGTCTAAAACCGCGTTTAAATGCATCTATTCACACGTCACAGTTCGTCATGTTACGTATTTTACGTACTTTTCAAATTGGCGGTATTTGCGCATGAATAAGCGCTCCGCTTTCTGCTCCATAGTTTTTATAACAATAGAAAGGCTGCCAGCGCTTTAATATACCTAAATTGTAGGCTTACACGTTTTTGAGCAATGACGTGTCGTGTGAATAGACTTTTATGCAAACTTTTATAAATTATACTTTTCACGCTAATAATAGAATCTAAATTTAATATTTAAAATTATTATTTTAATTCGTTTATTATTCTGGATGTTGTTTCGGAAAGGGGGACGTAGCCTGAGTTCAAACTGGCCGCTTTTGCAAAATTATATATTCAACTCATTGTGTGACTGGCTCACGGCAGTCACAGATTTTCAAGAAGAAGGGGGGAGGCGCGCTCACGCTGGAACAGGGGCTAGGTAGTTAGGTGTGCGCGTCAGTGAGATCTAGGGCTAGGTCCCCTGAGCTAGGCCTACGCTTTTAAGCTAGTTTTTGTTATTTTCTCTTGTTATAAAATGTGATGTTGATTTTATAATAAATAAAAGTTTCATTTTTAAAATAAAATTCTGAATCTGTAAAACTGTCTCTTTAGGGCCTTTTAGGGCCTCCTGATTGTAGTAGCCCTTGGAGGGCTTTGTGGCTATTTGTTGGGGAATTCGTGTGTGCGCCCCGGACCTGTTTAGGGCATTTTCTGAGCGATTTAGGGCACTTTGCCCCGGCCTTCACCGTTATAGCGCGTTCCACTTGGGCTCGGGCGCACGGTCAATTCTGCCCTCTGGCCCTCGCCTTTTCGGCCCAAACTCCAAGAGCCCCGTGGTTCGCGGTATTTGGTTTTTTTTTTTTTTTTTTTTTTTTTTTTTTTTTTTTTTTTTTTTCGGGGGTTTTTTTTCCCCTCTTTGGTAAATAAAAGGTTGCTGCCGTTGCGATTTTATAATGAGGCTATAAAGAAAATACTACTTTTGCGATGAAAAAAAAGTCAAATTTTCACACTGCTTAATCAAGCATAGGTTTTGTGTGGCAGCCGGACTGAAATTGAGCCACTAAATGCAAAGATCTGCTATTTCTGAAAAAACGGTTCGAAGATCAGTTGACTAGAATAAGCTAGCCAAGCTTTATAGCCCCAAATTGGGCATCCACCACGTGAGGTACCTGAGGTTCACAGTGCGCATCAAAGGATTAAACATAAGACATACAGGTGTGACTTTAAAACTATGCAGTTGCAGTTGGTTTCAATCGTTCCTTCTGTAGAAGGAACTAAAAATAATTTTGTTTAGTCGCACTCAGGAACCCACTAGTGTTGTTCTGGTATACCATAACTAAAACTAAAACTAGTTGTAAAAACTAATTTTCAGCAGTTATACCAAAACTATAACTAAAACTAAACTAAAATCCAACGTTGTACTAAAACCATAACTAAAACTTAACTAAAATTGAACTCCTACCAAAACTATAACTAAAACTAAACTAATTTGGAGGCTTGTACCATAACTATTACTCAAAACTAAGGGCAGCGGAGTTTTGAGCAAACTTGTACCAAAACTCTAGGTTTGGTATAACGCTTACCAAAACTACCTAGTTTTGGTAAGCGCTCTACCAAAACTAGTAGTTTTGGTACAACGCTTACCAAAACTCCCTAGTTCTGGTATGCACTCTACCAAAACTAACAGTTTTGGTACAACGCTTACCAAAACTTCCAAGTTTTGGTAAACGATGGGAGAATACGTAATTATGTATTAGCGACTTATGTACAGTAAGTAGGACCAAGAGTACATAATAGGAAGAGTATGACACTCTTCCTACTATGCATACGGACGGACGTATATGCATACATACGTCTAATGCGGAGCGCAAAATAGCCCGTTTCTGTACGGTTTTGACGGGGAACCCCCCTCAACTGAAGACCCCGTACTCAAATGAGGTGGGGTACACCCCCCTCAGTTCAGTACGCCCTCTTCAGTTTATGGGGGGTACCGCCCCTTATTTCAAGACATGTCAATGACAGGACAATGTCTTAAAATGAGGGGGGGTACACCTCTCAACTGAAGATGGGGTACTGAACTGAGAGGGTGAACCCCCCTCAGTTGAGTATGGGGTATCAAACTTTAATTACAAAAAAATATGTAAAACTTTCGGTTTTGCCTTTGTTTTCAAAGCCATTTTTTCAGCAAAATGACAAGTTATTAAAAACGTGGGGGAGATGCCTAGGGATTTTAAACATGTCAACAACCTTACCAACTTTCAGCCTCAACAGGTAACGTATGATTCAGAGCTGTGGCGCAAACGTATGATTCAGAGCTGTGGCGCAAACTTTTAGTAAAAAATCTTAATAATTTGGCATGGACCTTTCTTTAGCCACGTTGAAAGAAAATCAAAGATTAAATTCAATGCATGGCATGCACGTGGACAAGATATTGTTATATTTAATGCAATGACCGCTTGTGATTCTAATTTGTAAACGCTGAGCTATGTTTTCCAAAAAAACACCTAAAAACGCAATTACCCTCTTAATCAAATCCGTTCCTAATCCAATCCGCTTAATCTGTTTTGGATAAGGGAGTGTGAGACAGTGATTTATGCCTAGAGTATATCTCTCCCTAGGCAGCCATAGTCTGACGCCTTCTAGTTTTGGCCATTGCTTGAGCTACGTGGGTCGTAAAGAGATCACGAACCACTACCTAGTACCTATACAACAGAGAAATTAATGGAGAACAAAATAGTGACTAGGGGTTTAGGACGCAACGTTTCTGCGTTATAAGAGATCAAAGTTTTGACTTCGTGAAAATGTACCTTACCCTAGAGTTTAAACCCAGCAACCGTGCGCCTGTCATAGTTGATTGGCAGAACTAAACTTCATTGCCGTGTACATTGCTGTATCTGACAATGCTGCACAAACACCTGACTGTCAGAGTTGCAATCAAATTGCTCATTGATTAATTAAGCATAGGTTTTGTTGTGTGACAGTGAGTACTAAAAGTTGCCGCCTTATACAAAAATCTACATTTCCAAAAAGCAGCTTAAAGATCCATTCAATAGAATAAACTAGTTGAGTTTTATAGCCCCAGATTTGGTAGTTCATTGTGAAGTATCTTACGTGATCCACTGGGTATTGTATGTAGAGTTAATCACGATAAAATCAATATGATTATACCATAACTAAAACTTAAAATTCACTGAAACTACATATACCATAACATTAAACTATGCCATAACTAAAACTCAGTTGTAACATAACTAAAACTATACCATAACTATAACTAAAACTAATTTTTTTCCTTGCTCATAACTATAACTAAAACTAAACTAAAACTAAGCCTTCTACCAAAACTATAACTAAAACCTAACTAAAATTAAGGGTTATACCAAAACCGTAACTAAAACTTAACTAAAACTATTGTTTATACCAAAACTATAACTAAAACTAAACTAAAATTTTCTGACGGAACAA
>JASANF010016364.1:0-37681 GCA_030248245.1 Trissonchulus sp. WLG1_4 | reverse complement strand
TTTTTCCAGAAAAAACCCAGAAAAATCCCAGAAAAAACCCAGAAACCAAAATGGTTTCTGGGTTTTTTTGGGTTTTTCCGGGTTTTTTCTAATTTAGAAAAAACCCAGAAAAATAATTTTCTGGGTTTTTTCTTGGGTTTTTCTGGAATTTTTCCGGGTTTTTTCTCGGTTTTTTCCGGGTATTTTCTGGGTTTTTTCTGATTATCGAGATCAGTTTCTGGGTATTTTCTGGGTTTTTTCTGGGTTTTTTCTGGGTATTTTCTGGGTTTTTTCTAGGTTTTTTCTGGGTTTTTTCTGGGTATTTTCTGGGTTTTTTCTAGGTTTTTTCTAGGTTTTTTCTGGGTTTTTTCTGGGTTTTTTCTAGGGTTTTTCCGGGTTTTTTCTGGGTTTTTCTGGGTTTTTCTGGGTTTTTTCTGGGTTTTTTCTGGGTTTTTTCTGGGTATTTTCTGGGTTTTTTCTGGGTATTTTCTAGGTTTTTTCTAGGTTTTTTCGGGTGTTTTTCTGGGTTTTTTCTGGGTTTTTTCTAGGTTTTTTCTGGGGTTTTTCTGGGCCCGGTTTCATAAACAATGAATCGCGATTCATTAGTAACACTGGTGCAACATCGCAAATCGAGTATAACTTGGCCTTTACACAATATTTCTGCTAGATATTTTCGTGACAGGTAGCCAATATATTACACCACGTGTGGTTCAAATCTCATAATAGTCAAGTTATCCAGTGAAAACTATAGCTAGCTTGAAATCATTCATTAGTTGCAAATATTAGTGAATTTCTTAAAACCACTAATATTTACTAATATTTGGAACTAATGAATGACTTTGACTTAGTTTTTTTTTTGTTTTCTTCTAGACTTTTCTCTGCATCAAGCAAATGTAACAAAAGTTTGCACACACATTATCTAACATATTGGCTATATGTTGTGAAAATTTCCAACATGAGCATTAGGTTAACGCAAAATTATAACTTATTTTTTAGCTTATATCGGTGTTACTAATGAATCGCAACTGATCTTTTATGAAACCGGGTCCAGGGTTGTGAATTGGCAAAAATGGCAAATGGCAAAAATGTTTTTGCCATTTTTGCCAGGCACCATTTTTGGAATTTTTGCCACTAATTTTTGCCAATTTTTGCCATAATTTTTGCCATTTTTGCCACAATTTTTGCCATTAATTTTTGCCATCAATTTTTGCCATTTTTTGCCAAAATTTTTGATATTTTTCTAAATTTTTTTTAAAATTGGTCGGTTTTTGAAAATTTTCAAATGAAAAATATTTTTTCATTAAATTCTTGATGTATTACACCATATTTTGCACAACAATTATTGATGTAAATTTTAAACATTATTCCGATCAATGCTTTCGGCAGTCTCTATAGATCTGATACCTAAAATAATTCATATGCACCCTCGGTTACGTATATATACACGAGTCCTGGCTCTACGCTCAGGAATAGAAAGGTCATGTTCATGGGTCTCGTAAAGACTGTATATACATATATGCGTATTGCGTAGCATTCAACATATTTTAAAAATGCGCTGTGACTGACCTCGACCTGGTAGTTTACGTCTTTATATATGTCCACACTCCACGGTATTGAACCTTTGAGTTCTGTTTTGTGCTTTCATCGCTTTTTTACCGCGTATATATACCAACAGCGACGATGTACTAAGTTGTGATAGGGGGAAGCGCAGAAGCTATGCGCTGATTGGCCGTCCCAAATTTTCCGAGTACGCTTAGCTACAGCAGAGGAGAGTCTCACTGCTCTGAGACACTGTTATGTATTTACTTTTGATGCGATCATTGATTGTGTAAATTTTAGTAAATTTGCGGTGGTGACCTAAGAGCGCTAAGACATTAAAAAATTTTATGCCTTTTGCCAATTGAAAGTCATCTCCGTGTTGGCAGTCGAAGAGTTCAGTACATAGTGTGCAGCTGCTTGATACCCCACAGTTTAATGGAAACTAGTGTTAACAATCAAGCTGCTTGGTTACAAAATCAACTTGTTTTTGACTCAGATTCCGTAAGATATAAAACATGAATCATATTTATATACCTTCCGAAGTTTAACAAGTTTGTACTCGTATATTCATAACACTGCTAAACGGTTTTTCTGAATTCTGAGGCTAACCTAATATCGCATAACTGCCACTCACACAGCTTGAACTCTGTTGCTATGCATTTGACAAGGCACTTGTACGCATCCAATCGAAAAACAGTGAAAATTTTTCTTGAAACAAAATTTGATTTTCAAACCCCTCAAACTGCCATTTCCGGCACCCATTTCCGGCACCCAGGCGTTGTTAGATAGCACACAAGTAGCAAAACTGCATAGAAATGCACAAAAATCGGTTTTGGCCAGTAAAATAATTTTTGCCGCATTTTTGCCAATTTTTGCCAATTTTTGCCATGGCAATTAAAAAACCCTATATATATATTATATATATATATATATATATATATATATATATATATATATATATATATATATATATATATATATATATAGGGTTTTTTAATTGCCATGGCAAAAAATATATATATATATATATATATATATATATATATATTATATATATATATATCCTGAAAAAACTATAAAAAAACCTAAGAAAAAACCCAGAAAATACCCAGAAAAAAATTAGAAAAAATGCGGCAGAAATATATATATACGGCCAGAAAAAACCCATATATGTAGATTTCTATGTAAATTTGCTAGAAAAATGCTGAAGAAGCTATAAACGAGAAAATCCGAAAAAACCCCAGAAAATACCCGGGAGAGAACCTGGGGAGAAACCCGGAGTGCCCAGAAAAACCCAGATACCCAGAGATTCCCAGAAAAAAGCCAGAAAAAACCCGGGAGATGACCCAGAGAAACCTAGAAAAAACCCAGAGATCCCAAGAAAAACCCAGAAAAAACCTAGGAAAAAACCCAGGAAAATACCAATGGCAAAAATTGTGGCAAAAATGGCAAAAATTGTGGCAAAAATGGCAAAAATTAGTGGCAAAAATTCCAAAAATGGTGCCTGGCAAAAATGGCAAAAACATTTTTGCCATTTGCCATTTTTGCCAATTCACAACCCTGGACCCGGTTTCATAAAAGATCAGTTGCGATTCATTAGCAACACCGATATAAGCTAAAAAATAAGTTATAATTTTGCGTTAACCTAATGCTCATGTTGGAAATTTTCACAACATATAGCCAATATGTTAGATAATGTGTGTGCAAACTTTTGTTACATTTGCTTGATGCAGAGAAAAGTCTAGCTAAGTCAAAGTCATTCATTAGTTCCAAATATTAGTAAATATTAGTGGTTTTAAGAAATTCACTAATATTTGCAACTAATGAATGATTTCAAGCTAGCTATAGTTTTCACTGGATAACTTGACTATTATGAGATTTGAACCACACGTGGTGTAATATATTGGCTACCTGTCACGAAAATATCTAGCAGAAATATTGTGTAAAGGCCAAGTTATACTCGATTTGCGATGTTGCACCAGTGTTACTAATGAATCGCGATTCATTGTTTATGAAACCGGGCCCAGAAAAACCCCAGAAAAAACCTAGAAAAAACCCAGAAAAAACCCAGAAAAACACCCGAAAAAACCTAGAAAAAACCTAGAAAATACCCACAAAAAACCCAGAAAATACCCAGAAAAAACCCAGAAAAAACCCAGAAAAAACCCAGAAAAACCCTAGAAAAAACCCAGAAAAACCCAGAAAAAACCCACAAAAACCCTAGAAAAAACCCAGAAAAACCCAGAAAAAACCCTGAAAAAACCCAGAAAAAACCTAGAAAAAACCCAGAAAATACCCAGAAAATACCCAGAATAAACCCAGAAAAAACCCAGAAAAAACCTAGAAAAAACCCAGAAAATACCCAGAAAAAACCCAGAAAAAACCCAGAAATTACCCAGAAACTGATCTCGATAATCAGAAAAAACCCAGAAAAAACCCAGAAAATACCCGGAAAAAACCGAGAAAAAACCCGGAAAAATTCCAGAAAAACCCAAGAAAAAACCCAGAAAATTATTTTTCTGGGTTTTTTCTAAATTAGAAAAAACCCGGAAAAAACCCAGAAAAAACCCAGAAACCATTTTGGTTTCTGGGTTTTTTCTGGGATTTTTCTGGGTTTTTTCTGGAAAAAGTTTTCCTGTGGGTGGCTACAACGGGTTGCCGACAGTGGGTAGAGGACCCTCTATTCTAAGCAAAGGACCCTCTATTCTAGGTAGAGGTCCCTCTGTTTGTGTTCAGGAGCTCAAATTACCCCTAGGGACGTCAAAATCCCAATTTCGAAAATTTGACCCCTGGGGACCCCCTGGGCATGGTGCCCTAGGGGGGTCATGGAAGCGTCCAGAGGGGTCCTAGACAAAAATGGACCTCGGATTCGTGTTCTGGGGCCCAAATTACCCCTAGGGACGTCAAAATCCCAATTTCGAAAATTTGACCCCTGGGGACCCCCTGGGCAGGGTGCCCTAGGGCGGGTCCAGGAAGGTCCTACGCAAAAATGGACCTCGGATTCGTGTCCAGGAGCTCAAACTACCCCCAGAAACATCAAAATCTCAATTTCGAAAATTTGACCCCTGAGGACCCCCTGGATCCCCTAGGGTGGGTACCTCGAGGAGGTCATAGGGGGGTCCAGGAAGGTCCTACCCAAAAATGGATCTCGGATTCGTGTTCAGGAGCTCAAACTACCCCCAGAAATATCAAAATCTCAATTTCGAAAATTTGACATCCCAGGACCCCCTGGACCCCCTAGGGTGGGTACCCTGAGGAGGTCATAGGGGGATCCAGAAAGGTCCTACGCAAAAATGGACCTCGGATTCGTGTTCAGGAGCTCAAAATACCCCCAGAAACATCAAAATCTCAATTTCGAAAATTTGACCCCTGAGGACCCCCTGGATTCCCTAGGGTGGGTACCCTGAGGAGGTCATAGGGGGGTCCAGGAAGGTTCTACGCAAAAATGGACCTCGGATTCGTGTTCAGCAGCTCAAAATACCCCCAGAAACATCAAAATCTCAATTTCGAAAATTTGACCCCTCAGGACCCCCTCATTTTGAGGGTCACGTGACCCGGCCCCCCGAGGGGTCACGGGGTCACCAAGGTGGGGGGCACAATCACTCAAGGGGGGGACCCTTCCACCAAAGTTTGGTTCATATCCATAAAGCATTTCACACAAAAAAGTGGCAACATAAGAAGCCAAAGGATTAATTACAATATATTTACAGTATATTATATTTACAATATATTTACAATATATATTAACCTAATAATATTATATTAACCTAATAATAATGATAATGATAATAAGCAGGTTTCGTCTTCGCAGTGATCTCAGAAACCCCTGGCGTATGATATTTTCACCATTCATATGGCTGATAAAACAGCATAGACCAAATTATAGCGGTTTTTGTCCGGGCGCCAAGGTCATTACTACGTCAACTTGCAGTAAAGGGGTCATGTGACCCATCAATCGAAAGCGCTTTGTCTCCCCATTCCAATGGTGAACTTCCCAAGTGGCTGCGACCCCCATAACAAAAGTTATGGGGGTTTTAAGGTTTTCACGCCATAGAACACTTTTATCATAATTAAATCGTAATTACTAAATTACGATATGTGTTCTTTTTCCTCATGTCTTTAAAGGCGCCATAACTGGCCTTTAGAACGCCGGACAGACAAACGAACAGCATCATTGGACTGCTGGCAAGCAGGGCTTTCAAATGAGGGGTCACATGACTACATAGCGCCTCAGGTTACCCCGAAATATAAATCTCAGAGTATGCTCACGTGACAAGGTCATGTGACCCCTCATTTGAAAGCGTTCTTTAATTTAAGACGATTGATGTAAGTGTCATGTTTGTACGTCATTCCTATCGTCCGCTAGACGTCTTTTAAAATTGACCTTTCGTGACTAACTATAATCAGCCCATGTTAGATCAAATCTCTTTACATGTAAATTTTAACAGATTTTTTTTAAAAAATCAGTAAGATTAACACTCAAGTGTCCTGAAACTTAAGTATGTTGTCAAACTAGTCTAAACTAGACGCACTAGTCTTCTTACAATATATATTAACCTAATAATAATGATAATGATAATAAGCAGGTTTCGTCTTCGCAGTGATCTCAGAAACCCCTGGCGTATGATATTTTCACCATTCATATGGCTGATAAAACAGCATATACCAAATTATAGCGGTTTTTGTCCGGGCGCCAAGGTCATTACTACGTCAACATGCAGTAAAGGGGTCATGTGACCCATCAATCGAAAGCGCTTTCTCTCCCCATTCCAATGGTGAAATTCCCAAGTGGCTGCGACCCCCATAACAAAAGTTGTGGGGGTTTTAAGATTTTCACACCATAGAACACTTTTATCATAATTAAATCGTAATTACTAAATTACGATATGTGTTCTTTTTCCTCATGTCTTTAAAGGCGCCATAACTGGCCTTGAAAACGCCGGACAGACAAACGAACAGCATCATTGGACTGCTGGCAAGCAGGGCTTTCAAATGAGGGGTCACATGACTACATAGCGCTTCAGGTTACCCCGAAATATAAATCTCAGGGTATGCTCACGTGACAAGGTCATGTGACCCCTCATTTGAAAGCGCTCCTTAAATCAAGACGATTGATGTCAGTGTCATGTTTGTACGTCATTCCTATCGTCCGCTAGACGTCTTTTAAAATTGACCCTTCGTGACTAACTAAAATCAGCCCATGTTAGATCAAATCTCTTTACATGTAAATTTTAACTGAATTTTTTTTAAAAAATCAGTAATATTAACACTCAAGTGTCCTGAAACTTAAGTATGTTGTCAAACTAGTCTAAACTAGACGCACTAGTCTTGTTACAATATATTTACAATATATTTACAATATTTACAATATATTTACAATATATTTATTACCTTACTACACTATATGAACTTTCTTGCTCAAAAATAAGTACGATAATAACTCAGGATCGGCTCAAAGCAGAAACGTCATTTTTACGTTATCAGATAGCCGACTGCGTGGCCAATAAGTTTTCTATTCAAAGTCAGGGCGTAAAGGAAACCGTTTAACCGTTACACCGGTTTGAAAAAAATAAAAAATTTCCATACTGACATTTTCGGGCTCGAACCTCTACTACGATGAATGTAAGATGATACTATAGTGTCATTTAATTCGCAAATATTCAGACCGTCATAACTTGCCTCAACGTTAACGTGAAAACATAAAACTGAAGCCTTTCACCTCAGAAAAGTTGGCGCTTTCGAATGATACCTTATTTGACGTATACCACTCACGTATAAACGTTTAAATTTACAATTCTAAATTATGACGCAAGCTTAACGTAAAATTACAGTGCCATGTCACCCATCATTTGAAAGCTCTCTGAATTTGCTTTCAAATGATGCTAATATTATCGCAGTATTTCTACGCTATCGAAAGTTATAGCCCCTTAATCCTTTGCTTAAGGGACTTACTAGACGACTCACACCATGTGTGATCAAATCTCAATGCCAAAGTTGAATTTTTCAAAATTTTGTTGGTTTTAAAATTTTTGTTAAACCATAAATTTTTATCAGGAATAATCGAACAAGTCTAAACTAGACGCACTAGACTTGTTACAATATTTACAATATATTTACAATATATTTACCTTACTATACTATATAAATTTTTCGGCAAAAAAGAGAAATGATAATAACTCGGGAACAGCTCAAAGCAAGAACTTGGTTCTTTTTTTAGGAAATAGAAGAAATCATGACCAAAAAGTTTTCTATTCATAGCAAGTTGTTGGAAGGTACCGTTTACGCGCTAAACGGTTTGAAAAAATAATAGCTTACCCACACTGAGAAATTTGGGATAGAACCACAACTGCATGCAACATACACATGACTATATGTATACAAGATCAGATGTTGATCAGGGTTATTCGACATATATACTATAAGTTTGACTAATGTTAAGATAACATCTCATTTTGGCAGTAGCGATAAGGTTATACTGAAAAAACTTTAAATTTCACATTGAACTCGATTTAAATTGTACATATTATTACTGTGTAAACGAAATAAATTTAAAAATACCAAACTAATCAGTCAAATAGGAGATCAAAGACGTTAACCTAGACGTAGCCTAACTTCCCAAATGCGATGTGACACAATTGGGGTGAAAAGACTCCGCTTGCACAGTCAGTAAGTATTGCGTAATTTTGTCATAAAATTTTCTTTTCATTTATGAATGAATATTACATATACACCACTCAATTGCTGACTTTTGCACCAACTCCATGATCTAAATTGCCACCCCGTGGTTTTTTTCTGTGGACACATAGAAACAAACTACACATATGTAGATATACAAAAACGGCCACTACTTCTGTTGACTGATTCGTACCAACACACGTACGTTTCAGACCGAAAAAGCACAAAAACGTACCTATTGGCTGATTTTGTCAACTTGATTACAGACCAAAATATGACAGGAACAAGAATAATTTCATGTATTTAAAAATTTTTGGATGTAAGTTAGAAGCTAGGCACTTTCTCAAAACCAAATCTGCAACACCTCTACATGTTTCTAGACAGTTCAAAAAAGGTCTCGAAGAATGGGTTCGAACAAATTGCTTCACACTTTCATACTCTAGTCATTTGCTCACATACATCACCAATTCCTTTTTTCAGGTGATGCGCACGTTATTTTGTCTAATACTGGTGCAGTAATGCTGTTTTTTGAAGTTTTTTTACTAAACGAAGTTACGGTTATAGAATAGCATAATCACCTGTGAATATAAACTTATCATGGCCAATTATATTGCCAGATGTAATATGGTTGCCGGAGGTTGTAGGTTGCATTGAAGTTGCAGAAGTCGGAGCTGAATAATCTGATGAAATGATTCATGAATCCACAGTCCAGTAGGCCGTTTTGAACGCCGCTTGCACTAACTGGCGAATGGCTATTAGCCAAAACGTTAGCTCTATATAGATTCTACAGCATACTGTAACAAGCAATGGTCAGCCCACTCAGTGGAATAGTGCAATTAGCCCTCTGCAAAATCAAAAATTGTATGAGTTCGAATGTAGTTTCATCCAGTTTGAGCTGGCTTTGAAGTTAAAACTACTTTAAATTTTCATATTTAAATTTGAAAAAATTTTGAAAATTTTCAGCGTTAATTAAGCAATATTATATACGTCTATATACTTGCTGGCTTGATCAAACTAAAGGCTGACAATAAAAGAATCTTCTTTTCGCAAAGAAGTCACATTTTTTTTATTTCAAGTAGTGCTACCATACGTGGGCAGCTAGCCAATTGTGGGGGGATGGAAGGTGACCCACGGGAGCAACCTTTCCGCTCATTTTCTTTTCGCAAGTTGAGCCACCGATTTTGCCGATGTGAACTATCTTAGCTACCTTGAAACATTCTGGGGGGGGTGAATACCCCCCGAAACCCCGCCCATGTACGGGTGCATGTCACACCTTAGTATAACGAGACGCACTAGACTTGTTACAATATTTTACAATATTTTACAATATATTTTACAATATATATTAACCTAATAATAACGATAATGATAATAAGCGGGTTTCGCCTTCGCAGTCATCTCAGAAACCCCTGGCGTATGATATTTTCACTATTCATATGGCTGATAAAACAGCATAAACCAAGTTACAGCAGTTTTTGTCCGGGAACCAAGGTCAGTAATACGTCAACTTGCCGTAAACAGATCATGTGACCCCTCATTTTGAAGCGCATTGTCTCACCAATCGAATGGTGAAATTCCCAAGTGGCTGCGACCCCCATAACAAAAGTTATGAGGATTTTAAGGTTTTGGCACCATAGAACACTTTTGTCATAATTAAATCGTAATTACTAAATTTCGAAATGTGTTCTTTTTCCTCATGTCCTTTAAGGCGCCATAACTGGCCTTGAAAAACTCGGGCAGACTAACGAACAGCATCATTGGATTGCTGGCGAGCAGGGCTTTCAAAAGAGGGGTCACATGACTACATAGCGCTTAAGGTTACCCCGAAATATAAATCTCGGGGTATGCTCACGTGACAAGGTTATGTGACCCCTCATTTTAAAGCGCTCCTTAAATCAAGACGATTGATGTAAGTGTCATGTTTGTACGTCATTCCTATCGTCTGCTAGACGTCTTTTAAACTTGACCCTTCGTGACTAATTATAATCAGCCCATGTCAGATCAAATCTCTTTACATGTAAATTTTAACTGAATTTTTTTAAAAAATCATCAGTAAGATTAACATTTATATGCAATGAAATTTATGTATGTTGTCGAACTAGTCTAGACTAGACGCACTAGTCTTGTAATAATTAATATACTTATACTATCCTATTCATAATGATAATGAAAATATCTACTCCACATTAAAATATCAGTTAGAACCATGTGTGGTATTAAGACGTTTAACTTTCGAATCTTGTGCAGCCGCTTGGTTCCAAAGTTATACGCAACGTAAAACGGAGTTATTTGTCTGTTGCTATGAGCAACGTCTAAACGTTGTTACTAAAACCACGGTACTTAGCATCTGTTTCATCAAAATCTCTAAAAGAAGCGTTAATGCTTCATACTACACTGCTAAGCTGTGACTTTGCGTTTAAAAGGGCGTAAAATGGAGTTATTTTTCCTCCGCAGAATCCTCCGCGACAGGCCATTTTTGTAGTTAGTTATTTCTGGAGGTTAACCACAAAAATGGCCACAGCTTAGGCTAGGAGCATCGTAGAAAGATAAAAATTACGTCATTGGAAAGACTATTTCTAGCGCTTTCAAATGACATATCACATGATGGCGCAACTTCCTGAAAATAAGTCTAAATTTCACTTTCTAATTTTTGACGTACGCTAAACGTCACGTCACAGGGTCATGTGACCCATCATTTGAAAGCTCTAACAATTTCCTCTTAAATGACGTTAAAATTATAATTGTACCACTACCGTATCAAAAGCTATGGCCCCTGAAAACTTTTCCTAAAACGGGCTAATTGTACAGATCACACCATGAGTGATCAAATCTCTGAGCAATTGAATTTAGGCAAAAATTTAAATTTTTTTGCTCATTTTTCAAAGAATGAAACATAAAATAGACTTCACTAAGATAAATACGACATGGTCTAACTAGTCTAAACTAGACGCACTAGACTTGTATAATAACCTAATAATAATGATAATGATCATAAGCACTTTTCGCCTCTGTAGCGATGTATAGACCATCGAAGCAATTAATAATTCAAATTTGATTATACTGATCACGTAGCATGCCCCCCAATTTTGTTAAAAAAACGCTGTAACAGAGTACCTATACCATATACCACATACCATATACCTGTGCGACCTATCATTTGAATGCTTTCGTCCCACAGAAGTAATATCTGCAACTGAAAAAGGTGTAAATAGTACCGGTAAAGTTTTACGCTTCCATTCAGGTTACGCTGTAATCCTATGACGTTCTAACTTAGAATGATTAGTTATCCATTACATCGCGTTATCTGTGATGATTCATTATAGTTAGTTAGTAAGATTTCGTATGAGTTTGGTAATAACTAGTTGTGAACATGTGATTTCATCTGATTTATCAAATCGGTGAAAATGTACTGAAGATGAATGCTGAAAAATTCTCGAGTAAGACATCCAGAATTATATTCATAACATACACATGATGTATTTGGCTTTCTTAGGTTTAATCTAAAAAATGTTTTTTCAGTTGTTGAACACAAAAAAAGATTCTTATAAGTTCGTATTAGAAAGGCCTTGCAACAATTTGCCTTAATGGTTTGGTCTACCTCAACATCAAATAAATAAATTTTTACAATTTTTCAAAAAAGTATCATTTTTTTAGTGTAAAATCACATTTCAGAATTGCCCATAGAAAAAAAGCAAACATTGTCTTCAACTGTGCCGATAGGCACTGCAGATATGACAGTCCAAAAATTAGCAACTGGATGGATCTGCGAGTCCATTACATTTGCTGGTGGTTTCCAGCGGAGGATATCTGATGGACATACAGTATACAGAGCCAGAGACGAAGAAAAAAAGATGTCGTTGAATGTTGATAATTTAACATTTCTTTAATCCGAAACAATTAATCTTGACATTCTGGCTGCTTTGAGTGCTTGTTGGCTATAATACATGCATATATATATTTGGATTCAATATGAACAGTGGAAACAAGGTAAAATTTGAAAGATCGTTTTTGTTTCCAGGAAAAAAATCTGTTAGGTTTTTTATTACTACGAAAGTATACTAGACAGGCATGTACGAGTTTTAAAAAAATCTCTGTTAGGTTTTTCACTACTACGAAAGTAAGAGTGCCGATTGCTATTGCACCCTGCCTATCACACTCACTGTACGTTCAAAGCGCACCAAACGCACTAGTCTTGTTACAATATGATTATTACCTTACTATTATTTATTACCTAACCTATATTACCTAACCTATACTATCTGAATTTGTTTGATAAAAAAGATATTGATAATAACTCAACTTGTGCTCCACGTACAGAAACGTTATTTACGTCATAATGTAGCTAATTATCACACCTACAGTTTTTCTATTAAGCACTTTTTTGTATTGTTGACCTTTGGTGAACTACACTGAATAACAAATAATTTGCGGTACCTAGATTTGAACCTGGAAATAGCATGATCGTAATGACAATATGTAGCCATCAGTTTGTGCTGAGCAAAAATTGCAGAACATTTACTGTAAAGACATTATTCTTATACGAAACAAAGAGCAAAGTTTATTACGGTAAGTTCATCTAACTTTCAGCTCAGACAGGTAGCAGTATTATTCAGAATGTTGCGCAAACTTTTCCTAAAAAATGTAATAATATGTCGGCATGGACCTTTCTTTCCAAGATTGTACTGTAAGCAAAAGAAAAACTCGCTGTTGCTATACTTTTAGTCCAAATATCTACTAAATGCTTATAGTTTTAATCTCTAACCGTTAAGCTAGTTTAGCCTAGAACGTAAAAACAGAACTACCCCCTTATACTATACTATCTAAACTTTTCTGCAAAAAAGAGAAATGATAATAACTTGGCTTGTGCTGAACATAGGAAAGTTATGTTGGTGTCATAATGTAGGTAATCATCGTACCTACCTATCAGTCTTCTATTAGGAACTTTTGTGTATAATCAACCTTCTAACAATTACAAGGGTTACAACTTTAACAATCATGTGATAACAATACTATGTAACATGGTGTTGATTGGAACAATGTTTTGTCAGCAAACAGTACTGCCAACAAGCTCTTCTGATGAGTATGAAATGGTTATATTGTGAGGCCTGAGTGTCAATATTCCATAGGAAATATTAAACGCGGCCATTACTTGTGGATAAAATGATTTCCAAAGCCCGGTTTCTGCAAACATTTGCTGCTGAGTTGCTCTAAAGCTTTACAGGTGAATAAAAAGAAACATTTAAAGTTGGGTACGTCTGTTGAGTAAAAAATTACTGATCATTACCGAGTAATGATCAATATTCCAGACGATAATATAAAAACTACTTTAGAATAATTATTAGAATTCTAAATAGTTGTATTTAATTAAACAATAAAATTAGTACAAATAAGCTAATTGAGCTAAGTTTAAAAACAAAAAAGCTGCTTGTCCCGTATTCGAACCGGCTTGTCCCGTATTCGAATAACTCGCGCCGTAAGCATCAATGTTGGTTGACCAATACAACTCAGATTCCCACGTTGAATTCAAATTCAACTCATTCAGTCAAAGCTATCCAGTGTGGTTGTCATATTAGTTAACTGCAAACTAACTTCACACTAAGTTACACTTCATACCTAGGTATTAGTTGATACCTATTGTTTTGCATGACATGATGAGCAGCGGCCGGTTAGCTCAGTTAGTAGGGCGTCCGATCCTTAATCGGAAAGTTGGTGGTTCGAGTCCACTCCAGCAGCTTGTTTTTTGAAATACGCGGCCCCTGAGGGGGCCGCGTAAAAACACATTGTCAGTTGTTACGACACATTTACACAGTCCGCTACTCATAAATTCATTTGATGCCCACATTTGGAACAATAGTGAATGGTGGCAAATTTCACAACGATGATTAGACTGTGCTATATTAGTATCTGGCCAAAACATAATAAAGGTACGGCTAAATGGTAACACAACTTAGACTAGGGTCATAATCAAGTCGTAATTGTAAATCGATACAGTGTTACATAAGTATAAACTATGTGCAAATTCTAGTTGTAAGTGCAGGTTAACGTTTAAATTAATTTTTTAATGAGGACGTGTACAAACGTGTCAAACGTACAAACAGACTTACTAACTGAACTTATCAAAACAAAAATTATGGGTTTTTTCTTATTCAAATTAAGACATGACTAATAAGTTTTGTTTTAAAATAAATAGTTTAACGACACCACTTAGGTACTAAACTTATTTGAATACATAAAAGTTTGTGAGACCGGGAACTTTTGGTGTTTTGGTTTTTATGCTACAGTTTGAGCAATCATAGCTACATCAAGAGCTCACGTTTATTTTTATCGACTAATCTTGTATTGCAGAAGTGATCAAAGTAATCTTGCCAATAAAGAAAATATTCAAGAAAATATTGAATTCCGCTAAGATCATTGATAAAATCTGAAGATCCAATTGTTTGTGCGAACGCTCTGTTCATTCACGTACCAACACGTTTCTCCCCGCTGCTATTTGGTCAGGTCAACATAACGTTTTGGTATCGGATTTGGATTCGAATACATTACAAATCAAAACTGTTACTGTGTAGATACAGTCTAACTAGTATTTTCATCGTTGTAACTCTAGTTGAATCCGCCATAAACTTAAACTGAAAAATAATAACAAATGTAACAAGCTCAATCTGCGTCAAAACCTTCGGCAAGTAAGCATTACTTTCAAGTAGAGTTCGGAACGGGTCTTCGGAAGTTTTTCAATCCGCCCCGACCCGACCCGAGATAGATTCCAACCCGACCTGACTTCTGGTCAAGTGCTATACAAACTGTAAAACGAATCTTTTTCTTGTCAATTTATTTGTTATCAGTTTTGCGTGATATGTATATAGGTGATACGCTCTGAAAATGTCGAGTCTAGTAGCCCTTCTGCCACGAGACCATTAGCTTGTTACAATATGATTACCTTACTATACTATATAAACTTTCTTGCTCAAAAATAATCACGATAATAACTCAGGATCGGCTTAGAGCAGAAAAGTCATTTTTACGTTATCAGATAGAGGACAGCGTGGCAAAAAATGTTTCCATTCAACGTCAGTTGTAACCGTTCGTAACCGCTACACCGGTTTGAAAAAAATAAAAATTTCATAACTGACATTTTCGGGCTCGAACATCTACTACGATAAATGTAAGACGATACTATAGTGTCATTTAAGGGGGTAGTGTCGCGAAAGCAGTTTTGCTCATAGGCTGTGAAAATAGAACTTTTTGTTTAGAAGTAGTACATGCAATGAGAAGCTAGTCCAACGCTGTATGGTATCAAATAATTACTGCCAGATATCACACTATCAATATTGACAAATATCTTTGACCAGTCGTCATTAGTAAGCCAGACATCACACAATAGGGACATAAAAGTTCGAAAAATCAAGCCAGATATCAGATTGGCCAGCTTGTGAAGTACACATTATGTGTGCACGCACAATTTTTTGCGACAAATAAGAAAAAAGAAAATTGAAGGTTCGTTTTTCTTCTGATTTGAAAATAAGCGTCTAGATTTTCCACAATATATCATTATTGCTGTTACTATTTTACAGTTTAAGTACACCTTCACAGTTCAAACTAGTATTACTCCACAGCCGCTACAGTAATCTGCACTAAATTTTGTGTGCATAAATTACAACATATGTGCTATTAGTTAGTGTAAAAAAACTGAACAGAAAAACTGATAAATGTGACTAAAAAATGGAATGTGAATAGGTTTTTTTTTCGTCATTTTTCCGACTTTGAGACATTATTGCAAACTATATGCTGCACCAATTTTGCTGAAACTTGGCAAAATAATTTGCCTTTTTGTAGATTTTTAAAATATAGAAAGAACAATTTCTAACATTTTACTGAACAAGTTTTACAGTCGCGCAAAATCGACTGCTTTCGCGACACTACCCCCTTAATAAGCAAATGTTCAAGCCGTCATAACTTGCTTCAACGTTGACGTAAAATCATAAAATTGACGTCTTTCAACTCAGAACAGTCGGCACTTTTGAATGATACCTTACTGGACGTATACCATCTAAGTTTAAACGTTTAAATTTCCAAGTCTAAATTATCACGCACGGTTAACGTCAAGTTACAGGCCATGTCACCCATCATTTGAAAGCTCTCTGAATATGCTTACAAATGATGCTAATATTATAGTTGTATGTCTACGCTATCAAAAGTTATGGCCCCTTAAGCTTTTGCTTAAGGGGCTGACTACACGGAACACACCATGTGTGATCAAATCTCAATGCCTTACAAAAAGGCTGCAATTTTTAAAATTTGCTAGTTTTAAAATTTTGCTGTAAAATCATAAATTGTCAGCGCAAGGAATGATCGAACGAGTCTAAACTAGACGCACCAGACTTGTACTATATAATTTTTTCGGCAAAAAAGAGAAATGATAATAACTCAGGAACCACTCAAAGTAGAAACGTCGTCTTTTTTTTATTAGATAGCAGAAGTCATGGGCAAAAAGTTTTCTATTCACAGTTAATCGATAAAAGAAACCGTTTAATCCCTAAACCGGTTACAAAAAAATAACAATTATCATAACGTAACGTTACGTATCGTAACATATCATAACGTTTTTGGTATCACCGGAAAGCTCTTTCTCTACCCTAACTAACAGTGACAATAAGAACTTTTTTACGCGGTACCTGAATAAAGTTATAGCTTAAACTGCGCTAAAATTGACGCAATATTTAGTTAAAATATTTTGACGTTTTTCGACAAGTCAGCGGTGACCTATACCTTTTTTGGTATCAAATAAAAGCTCTAACTCTTAGGTATCCAACAGCGAAAACTAAATCTTTTTACGCGGTACTTTAAAAAAATTATGACCAAAACCATGGCGGTGGTCCAGTATTATTATTATTTCAAATGTATTTTGACGCTATTGGAAACATGTCAGCCGGAATCTATAGTTTGGTTAGCTAGAACTTTTTACGCGGTACCTGAATAAAGTTACAGCCTAAAGTGCGTCAAAATGACGCAATATTTAGTCAAAATATTTTGACGTTTTTCGGCATATAAGTCAGCGGTGACCTATAGTTTTTTGGTATCAAATGAAAGCTCTAACTCTTAGGTATCCAACAACGAAAACTAAATCTTTTTACGCGGTACTTGAAGAAAATTACGGCCAAAACCATGGCGGTGGTCTAGTATTATTAATATTTCAAATGTATTTTGACGCTATTGGGAACATGTCAGCCAGAATCTATAATTTAGTTAGTGTCAATTGAAAGCGCCTTTTCTGAACTATCGAACTGCGGAAACTAGAAAATTTTTGGTGGACCCTAAAAAAAGTTATTCCCAAAACCGTGGTGGCTGAAAAACATCATTATGTGGTCAAAGACGTTTTTCGGTATATAAGTCAGCGTTAACGTATAGCTTTTTTGGTATCAAATGAAAACCCATCTTCTGCCCTGTCTAACTTTGAAAACTAGAACCTTTTACGTGGTACCGGAAATAAGTTATGGTCAAAAGTTCTTATTAAAAACCAATTTTGTTCGAAAAAATTCGTCCGCGACTACTCACACCATAAAAGTATTGAACAAAAGTTCGAAACATTGAAATCGTTATAACTCACTTCAACGTTGACGTAGAAACACAAAATTGACATCATTCAACTCAAAATTAAAGGGACTTTCGAATGATACCTCACATGACGTTTACGGACGCAACGCCTAGTCACGTATGATTATTATTTTATACTGACCCTTGGTCGCCGTTTACGTCATCATGCGACCTATCAATCGATAGCACTTGATGAACGCAAGCATATAAAACAAGTTTTACGTCGATACCATAACCCTGAAAAAAGTTATGGCTCCTGGAATTTTACCCTTTGGTGACTACCTATAATCACCTCATGCTCATATGCGATCAAATCGCATTGTAATTCAAATTTGATAAAAATTTGAAAAATTTTTCAAAAAATTTTCGTTGTCACACAATAACGTACGTCAGGTTCTAGATTTGGTCGAACTAGTCTAAACTAGACGCACTAGTCTTGTTAACAATATATATATTAACCTAATAATAATGATAATGATAATAAGCAGGTTTCGTCTTCGCAGTGATCACAGAAACCCCTGGCGTATGATATGTTCACCATTCTTATGGCTGATAAAACAACATAAACCAAGTTACAGCGGTTTTTGTCCGGGAACCAAGGTCAGTACTACGTCAACTTGCCGTAAGCAGATCATGTGACCCCTCATTTTGAAGCGCATTGTCTCACCGATCGAATGGTGAAATTCCCAAGTGGCTGCGACCCCGATAACAAAAGTTATGAGGATTTTAAGGTTTTCGCACCATAGAACACTTTTGTCATAATTAAATCGTAATTACTAAATTACGAAATGTGTTCTTTTCCCTATGTCCTTTAAGGCCACATAACTGGCCTTTAAAAACTCGGCCAGACTAACGAACAGCATCATTGGATTGCTGGCGAGCAGTGCTTTCAAAAGAGGGGTCACATGACTACATAGCGCTTCAGGTTACCCCGATATATAAATCTCAGGGTATGCTCACGTGACAATGTTATGTGACCCCTCATTTGAAAGCGCTTCTTAAATCAAGACGATTGATGTAAGTGTCATGTTTGTACGTCATTCCTATCGTCCGCTAGACGTCTTTTAAACTTGACCCTTCGCGACTAACTATTATCAGCCCATCATGATGGATGAAATCTCTTTACATGAAAAATTTTAACTGAATTTTTTAAAAATCAGTAAGATTAACATTCAAATGCCATAAAAATTATGTATGTTGTCGAACTAGTCTAAACTAGACGCACTAATCTTGTAATAATATTATTAATATATATACACTATCCTATTAATAATGATAATGGAAGTCTCGACTAAGTGGACCCAGATTCCGACAGTACTATACGTGTTATCCAGACGTTTACCTTTCAATCAGTCACTAGTCGCCTGGTCCCTAAGTTATACGCTACGTAAAGCAGAGTTATTTTTTGTTGCAGCAAGCAACGTCTAATACGATGTTACTGAAAACACAGTACTTATTATCGGCTCCATCCAAAGGTCTTACAGAAACGCCAACGCTTCGTATTACTGTACTATGCAGTAATTTTCACTTAAGCAGGGCGTAAAATGGAGTTATTTTTACTCCGCGAATCCTCCGCGACAGACCACTCTTAGTAGTTAATTACTTTTGAGGTTAATCAGAAAAAGGCCCATAACTTTCGCTTTGAGTGTCGCAGGACCATAACATTAGTGTCACGAGAAAGATAAATTTTCGCACTTTCAAATGACATGTTACATGAGGGCGTAATACCTAAAAATAAGTCAAAATTTCAAATTATAATTTTTGACGCACGTTTAACGTTACGTCACGAGGTCATGTCATCCATCATTTTAAAGCTCTGACAATTTGCTTAACAACGATGCTAAAATTATCGCTGTACCACTAAGGTGTCAAGAGTTATGCCCCCTTAAACCCATTGCTAAAAAAACTAACTACGTAGATCACACCATGTGTGATCAAATCTCACTCTCGGTGCCCTAATGTTAAAATTCAAAAAATTTGAAATTTCTAAACGTTGTTATTAAAAACGTTATGGTACTTACAAATTTTGTCTAACTAGTCTAAACTAGACCCACTAGACTTGTTAATATATATATACTATCCTATTAATAATAATAATGGAAGCATCGACTAGCTGTACTCTGAATCTGATTGTATCAGATGTGCTATCTAGACGTTTACCTTTCGATTAGCGTGCAGCCTCCAGGTTCTCAAGTTATACGCCACGTAAGACGTAGTTATTTGTTTGTTGCTGTAAGCAACGTTTAATACATTAATAATAATGAAAACCCAATGCATAGTATCGGCTTCATCCAACAGTCAATAAGAAGCGCCAATACTTTTTATTTTTGTAATTTACAGTCTGTATGATTTTTAAGGAACGTAAATTGGAGTTATTTTTACTCCGCAAATTCTCCGCGACAGACCACTTTAGAGTTAGTCAATTTTGAAAATTAACCAGAAAAACTGAAATAACTTTTGCTATGAACGTCCCAGAAACATAAGAATGATATCACTGGATAGACAATTTTTAGCGCTTTCCAGTGAAATGTCACATGACGGCGCCACTTTCTGAAAATGGGTCTAAAATCGAAATGAAAAAATATGGCGTCCGTTCAACGTTACTTCACAGGGTCATGGGACCCATCATTTGAAAGCTCTATTAATTTGCTGACGAATGACGCTTAAACTATTACTGTACCCCCACTGTATCAAAAGTTATGCCCACCGAAAACTTTTACTAACAAGCAGCAATTTTATGCAAAATTTATTGAGTTTTGATCCATGGCAACAGCAGCATTGAAGTTTTGACAAACAGTAGTAGTTTTTAGAGCAACTGTATAATTGGTACAAAAGACATCAGCTGGAAGAAATCCCTTCAAAAGAAGTTTAACCTGTCGCTCACACTTTTTCAAGTTTCAGAAAGATTGTTTTGGTATTTTTGCAAAACTGTTTTTGAATTTTACCTCGAATGCAGTTATATAGAATACGTAATACCATGTAGAAAAAATTTGTTGTTTGAAAACAAAGAAAAAAAGAGGTGTAGAGGATCGAGCCTGGGACTTTTGTGTGGACTAGGATAATGCTTAACACTGCACCACAGCCCCCAAGTCTTATAGCCCTAATTAATTATCATTATTTTATTAAGCCCAGTGGTAGACGCGGGTCGTGGATACCCGCGGATACCCACGGGTTGGGTTGGGTTGGGTTGGAAAATTTGAGTCGTGGGTCAACCCGCGGCCGCGGGTACCCATTTCAGGCTGCGCTGGTCTCTAATTATTTTTCCGACCCGCGAAAGCTGAAAAAATTACCACGTCGGACTCTTGATTGGAACGACAAAGCTTGATCGGCACTTTTGTCACGTGGCCAACCCGTTACCAAATTTAAACGGAAGCCTGCAAGTCCGTCTCACTATTTTATATTAAACGTAAATAGGTGGTTTGCTAAGTGATACTAGAATAATTAGGTAGCAATAAAACCGTTATGCCAAATAAGGCAAGATTTTGTGGTTAGTAAGTTGTTGTCCAACATATTTGAAACTACCGTCAAGGTGCGTTTTACTTAGTTTTGGGACGACTTTTGCTGTGTTTTGCTGCTGGTTTTGAATAATTAAGGAAGTATTTAATTGATTATCTAGTCTTTGATAATTAAAGCCCCAGTCGATGAAAAAACTTATGTTTAGGGCTTAAAAAACCTTGAAAAACGCCTAATTTGGCCATTTCGGCCCTACAGTAAGTTAGCTACCAGCAACAAAACTAAGCCAGCTGGCTGGCCGCCTAGGCCAGCTCACACACACATAATAGAAAAGTGACACACAAACACGCACACAAATTTGCCACAGCGAATACACGTAAGACGTGTAATTTACGTAGGGCAATACAAATGTAAAGTCCTGTCGCTACTGAGGTAGCGACAGGAAAAAGGGCTGACTATAGAGATCACACCATATGGGATCAAATCTCCATGGAAATGCATTTGGGCTAAAATTTTGAAATTTTCTGCAAATTTTAAAATGTAAAATAAAATAGACTCGCTTGAATAAGTCTGATCTGGTCGAACTAGTCTAAACTAGACGCACTAGACTTGTAATAATATTAATAATAATAATAACAGACATTTCAGATACAAAAGGGTTGCCTTTGCTTCGCAACTGGTCGGAAACCCAATTAAGTTTCATATAAAGAGCATTAACGTGGCTGAACAATAAAGAAAATCATCAGGGACCACTCTGAAAAAATTGAAAATGTCCAAGAAAGGGTTGGTGAAAAATCAGGAAAAAACCAGAAAAAACGTAGAAAACAGCTGTAAAAAAACTAGAAAAACACTAGAAAACATTCTCTATAGGGTCAGAAAAAAACCAGAAAAAAAGTAGAAAAAATCTAGATCGTGAGACTGGCAGTTAGAATATAACCAGAAAAAAGTCAGAAAAAAGTTAGAAAAAATTAGAAAAAAACCAGAAAAAACTAGAACTAGAGGGGGGCGGGGCTGGGGGGGGCTGCAGCGCCTCCCTTAGCGGTTTGAGCCCCCCTTTAGAGGGTCGCAGCCCCCCCATTGAGCGGCGTTGTCTCACGGCTCAATCTGGTGGCTCACTAGTCACTGCTCAATGTGGTGGCTCACTGCTCACTGTGGTGTCTCACGGCTCAATCTGGTGGCTCACTAGTCACTGCTCAATGTGGTGGCTCACTGCTCAATGTGGTGGCTCACTAGTCACTGCTTAATGTGGTGGCTCACTGCTCAATGTGGTGGCTCACTAGTCACTGCTCAATGTGGTGGCTCACTGCTCACTGTGGTGTCTCACTGCTCAATGTGGTGGCTCACTGCTCAATGTGGTGGCTCACTGCTCAATGTGGTGGCTCACTAGTCACTGCTCAATGTGGTGGCTCACTGTTCACTGTGGTGTCTCACTGCTCAATGTGGTGGCTCACTGCTCAATGTGGTGACTCACTAGTCACTGCTCAATGTGGTGGCTCACTGCTCACTGTGGTGTCTCACTGCTCAATGTGGTGGCTCACTGCTCACTGCGGTGTCTCACTGCTCAATGTGGTGGCTCACTGCTCAATGTGGTGGCTCACTGCTCAATGTGGTGGCTCACTAGTCACTGCTCAATGTGGTGGCTCACTGCTCACTATGGTGTCTCACTGCTCAATGTGGTGGCTCACTGCTCACTGTGGTGTCTCACGGCTCAATCTGGTGGCTCACTAGTCACTGCTCAATGTGGTGGCTCACTGCTCAATGTGGTGGCTCGCTAGTCACTGCTCAATGTGGTGGCTCACTGCTCACTGTGGTGTCTCACTGCTCAATGTGGTGGCTCACTGCTTAATGTGGTGGCTCACTGCTCAATGTGGTGGCTCACTAGTCACGGCTCAATGTGGTGGCTCACTGCTCACTGTGGTGTCTCACTGCTCAATGTGGTGTCTCACTGCTCAATGTGGTGGCTCACTAGTCACTGCTCAATGTGGTGGCTCACTGCTCAATGTGGTGGCTCACTAGTCACTGCTTAATGTGGTGGCTCACTGCTCAATGTGGTGGCTCACTGCTCACTGTGGTGTCTCACTGCTCAATGTGGTGGCTCACTAGTCACTGCTTAATGTGGTGGCTCACTGCTCACTGTGGTGGCTCACTGCTCAATGTGGTGGCTCACTAGTCACTGCTTAATGTGGTGGCTCATTGCTCAATGTGGTGGCTCACTAGTCACTGCTCAATGTGGTGGCTCACTGCTCACTGTGGTGTCTCACTGCTCAATGTGGTGGCTCACTGCTCAATGTGGTGACTCACTAGTCACTGCTCAATGTGGTGGCTCACTGCTCACTGTGGTGTCTCACGGCTCAATCTGGTGGCTCACTAGTCACTGCTCAATGTGGTGGCTCACTGCTCAATGTGGTGGCTCACTAGTCACTGCTTAATGTGGTGGCTCACTGCTCAATGTGGTGGCTCACTAGTCACTGCTCAATGTGGTGGCTCACTGCTCACTGTGGTGTCTCACTGCTCAATGTGGTGGCTCACTGCTCAATGTGGTGGCTCACTGCTCAATGTGGTGGCTCACTAGTCACTGCTCAATGTGGTGGCTCACTGTTCACTGTGGTGTCTCACTGCTCAATGTGGTGGCTCACTGCTCAATGTGGTGACTCACTAGTCACTGCTCAATGTGGTGGCTCACTGCTCACTGTGGTGTCTCACTGCTCAATGTGGTGGCTCACTGCTCACTGCGGTGTCTCACTGCTCAATGTGGTGGCTCACTGCTCAATGTGGTGGCTCACTGCTCAATGTGGTGGCTCACTAGTCACTGCTCAATGTGGTGGCTCACTGCTCACTATGGTGTCTCACTGCTCAATGTGGTGGCTCACTGCTCACTGTGGTGTCTCACGGCTCAATCTGGTGGCTCACTAGTCACTGCTCAATGTGGTGGCTCACTGCTCAATGTGGTGGCTCGCTAGTCACTGCTCAATGTGGTGGCTCACTGCTCAATGTGGTGTCTCACTGCTCAATGTGGTGGCTCAATGTGGTGGCTCACTGCTCAATGTGGTGGCTCACTAGTCACTGCTCAATGTGGTGGCTCACTGCTCACTGTGGTGTCTCACTGCTCAATGTGGTGGCTCACTGCTCACTGTGGTGTCTCACTGCTCAATGTGGTGGCTCACTAGTCACTGCTCAATGTGGTGGCTCACTGCTCACTGTGGTGTCTCACTGCTCAATGTGGTGGCTCACTGCTCACTGTGGTGTCTCACTGCTCAATGTGGTGGCTCACTGCTCACTGTGGTGTCTCACTGCTTAATGTGGTGGCTCACTGCTCAATGTGGTGGCTCACTGCTCAATGCGGTGGCTCACTAGTCACTGCTCAATGTGGTGGCTCACTGCTCACTGTGGTGTCTCACTGCTCAATGTGGTGGCTCACTGCTCACTGTGGTGTCTCACTGCTCAATGTGGTGGCTCACTGCTCACTGTGGTGTCTCACTGCTCAATGTGGTGGCTCACTGCTCAATGTGGTGGCTCACTGCTCAATGTGGTGGCTCACTAGTCACTGCTCAATGTGGTGGCTCACTGCTCACTGTGGTGTCTCACTGCTCAATGTGGTGGCTCACTGCTCAATGTGGTGGCTCACTAGTCACTGCTCAATGTGGTGGCTCACTGCTCACTGTGGTGTCTCACTGCTCAATGTGGTGTGCTCATACTTGAACGCTTAGCGCTTAGCAAACGCTTAGCGTTTGTTTGTGAATAACACTTAGTATGTGAATACGGGCCTCTATCTTTTCTAAAAACGTTATAGTTTTTTAACCCAGCAAAAATAACATCGTCATACTGAGGCGTCAACCAAGTTTCTGTAATTAGAACTATATCTGGCCGAGTATTTTCTAGTTCAAATTCCAAATCTTTAATTTTGTTCGTGAGACATCTGGCGTTAAAATAAGCACAGCTAATATTTTTTGAGGGATATGAAACTATGCGTTTGCTGTGATTAGCATGGTTAGGCCCACTTAATATTTTGGGACGATTTGGTTTCGAGATATTTTGACTTGCTCCCCCTGGTCCCGACGCCGTTTTAATTCCAAACGCAACTCTCGATCCTGCTGACGTTGTCGGAAAGTGAGGTCTGGGCGTACCCAGATGCCGTCACCAAAGCCCAAGTCCTCGCGAACACCAAGAAACCCAGTGAGAAATTTTCGACGAATGTTGTAGTTCTGAAACTTGAGTTTGATGATGCGCGGAGAGCCGTTGGGCTTTGGTTGACCATCTCGAAAGTGATCGACAATGTCTGCACGATCGATTTGCATTTTCTCACATGCGCTGTTTATGACAGCATTTGCATCACACTGTTCACGCAACCCCAACAAAACTAAGTTCATTTTTTTACTATCCGCCTCGATGGCTTCTGAAGCTGCATCACGGGCAGTGTCCAGTAGTTTGGGTAAAACCCGCTCAACAACTTGGCTGATAATGTTGGATATCATATCTTCGCTAGGAGTGGCATTCGACAGTTTGGCTTCAAGTAAAGCCACGCGTTGTTCTAATTCAGATACTGCCAGCTTGCAGTTGTTACAGTAAATATAAATTATATTCGATGGTAATTTAGTGATCTGATTAAATTGAGTGGTTGTCAGTCCGACGCAACGCGCGTGCATAGATATTGAGCATTTACTACACACTATGCTATGATCAGCGATATGACTATCACAAGTGGGACACGACGCGGTCACCGGGGTTTGGGGGGTAGAACTTGAGTTGCGATTGATATTGCTGACAAGAACAAAAAAGCAAACACGGGCGGGGCAGATTGCAGAAAAATAAACAGGAATTATTAAGCGTGAAATCAGGTTTGGCGCGATAGCGCCAAACCTATAATAGGACGCAAACACTAACAATGCGGAAATTTTAAAATTTAATCGCTCATAACTTCCGTCTAACTAAAGCAACAAACCTGAATTTTTAATATGTTATGCAACATGGTAGTTTGTAATAACTCGCTAAAATTTGCGTAAATCAATTTAATAATACTGGAGATATAACAGAAATCAATTTTCAGCAGCATGTTTTTGATCTTTTTTTTTAGCCAGACGTATCTCAAGTTGTGCTGAACCGTTCCGTGCCGCCAGTATGTCAAATTGTAGGTCTCGGTTCGCCATACTGCAAATACAGTACTGTGCAAAAAAAAGTTCCTCGTTCGTCGGCGTACGACGACCTTCGTCGTTCGCAAAAAATGACGAACAGTGGCCGGAAAGTGACGAACTTTTTACATTGAAAATGTGTTTTGGAGCACTTTTGGAAAAATTTCTTGTTCGTCACTTTCCGGCCACCGTTCGTCATTTTCCGGCCAACGTTCGTCACTTTTCGCGAACGACGAAGCTCGTCGTACGCCGACGAACAGGGAACTTTTTTGCACAGTACTGTACAATGATACGATTATGTGCTCTTCTTACGTGATCCAGCAAGTTACGGTAAGGTACTCTTGTCGTAGGGCGGGACTGTTTATGATTATGACAGCGGGATAAAAATAAAATACCCGTTACTACATACATTACGTTTCAAAGTTGGATTTCGAAATTTAGGATTTTGGGTTCGAAAATCTTAAAACCTACTTTCAACATTTTTTCAAAGTTCAGTTTTTAATTTTTTTCAAAATGCAATAAATTTAGGTTTTAAAAGCTGTGCGGACATCGTGCCAACCTAGATCCTACTGAAATTTAAGTTGAAACTAAGATTTAAGCTATTTTTTGACTAAAACCGACTTTTGAAAGTTTTAAAAGTAGGATTTAGGAATTTTGAACGAAAAATCCTAAATTCAACTTTATAATTTGAGTTAAAACTAGAATGGCACGATGTCCCACTGACATTTTATCCCGCTGTCATAATCATAAACAATCTCGCTCCATGACAAGAGTACGGTATCGTGACTCACTGGCTCACTAGCAAGAGCACGTAATTGTGATGTTTTGGCGCACTTTTTCTTTCTTTGTGACAAAAAATTTGACCAAATGAAATTTAAAAGTCGGATTTAGGACTTTTGATCCAAAAACCCTAAATCCAACTTTCAAAACTAGTTAAAAGTTGGTTTTAGACATGATATTTGTTAAAATTCGAATTTAAACTTCATTTTTGAATAAAATTTTGGTTGGCACGATGTACGCAGAGTTCAAAAAATAATTTTCGAACTTTCTAAAACCAACATTTAACTTTTGAAACAAATTAAAAAGTAGGAAGTTGGATTTAGGATTTTAAGCCAAATTCCTACATCCTACTTTGAAATATGAGTTGAAAGTGGAATGGCACGATGTCCCACTGACACATCGTGCCATTTTTGTTTCAACTCAAATTTCAGAATAGAATGTACAGTAAGAGTTCGGTACCGGTTCACACCGGTTTCGCTGAGTTCGAAACTGAAAACCGGTTTTTTAAACAATTTTTTAGCGAAAAACTGTGCACAGCTCGAGTCTGAAACACAAATCAAATTACCCCCAGAAACATCAAAATCTCAATTTCGAAAATTTGACCCCTCAGGACCCCCTGGACCCCTTAGGAGGGGTACCCTGAGGGGGTCATAGGGGGGTCCATGAAGGTCCTACGCAAAAATGGACCTCGGATTCGTGTTCAGGGGCCCAAATTACCCCCAGAAACATCAAAATCTCAATTTCGAAAATTTGACCCCTCAGGACCCCCTCATTTTGAGGGTCACGTGACCCGGCCCCCCGAGGGGTCACGGGGTCACCAACGTGGGGGGCACAATCACTCAAGGGGGGGACCCTTCCACCAAGGTTTGGTTCATATCCATAAAATATTAACTCAGAAAAAACGCTTACAGACAAATGGACATACGAAAAATAATTAATAGGATATAAACTATCCTAAGCATAATGATAAATATAATATTCCAGTTTTTAATGTACCAAACCCAGTTTCAAATATATCAAACGAAAGCTCATAACCCGCTTATCATTTTTTGGTTAACTCCTAAGCTTAATTCTATTTATGGAAATAAAATTAATTTTTGGAACCAGTCCATAGTGTTAAATAAAACAAACAAAATAACTTAAACTGATTTTAACTTACCATTGTCGTAATCCCCGTGGTGTAGTGGTTAGCATCGAGGAGTCTCACCCCTCTGGTCGCTGGTTCGAGTCCAGCCGGGGGTCGTTTTTTCAAATTTTTAACTTGGGTTTTTTTAGAATAACGAAAGTATTTCGATCAGATACTTGCGTATAGATCTAAGGCATTTCTTCATCAGAAATTTTCTCAATTTTTTTTGTCCTTTTTGTGATCCGCGTATTTGCTTCACGTACATAGATTTCTAACATGCCCGACGCACTAGACTTGTAATAATATTAATTAATAGGATATAAACTATCCTAAGCATAATGATAAATATAATAATCCAGTTTTTAATGTACCAAACCCAGTTTCAAATATACCAAACGAAAGCTCATAACCCGCTTATCATTTTTCGGTTAACTTCTAAGCTTAATTCTTTTTATGGAAATAAAATTAATTTTTGGACCCAGTCCATAGTGTTAAATAAAACAAACAAAATAACTTGAAATGATTTTAACTTACCATTGTCGTAACCCCCGTGGTGTAGTGGTTAGCATCGTGGCGTTTGACCCCTCTGGTCGCTGGTTCGAGTCCAGCCGGGGGTTTCTATTTTCAAATTTTTAACTTAGCATTTTTTGAACACAACGGAAATATTTGAATTTTATACTAACGGACTTAATGTCCAGATATTTGTTCATCAGAAATTTATTCGAACTTTTGTGTTTTTGGTGATCCGCGTATTTGCTTTCTGTTTATACCTGGACCCTGACGTACCCTGCGCACTAAGCTTGTAATATTTATTAGTTAATAATAATTAATATATATATACTATCCTATTAATAATGATAATGGAAGCATCGACTAGCTGTACCCTGAATCTGATCGTACCAGATGTGCTATCTAGACGTTTACCTTTCGATTAGCGTGCAGCCTCCAGGTTCTCAAGTTATACGCCACGTAAGACGTAGTTATTTGTTTGTTGCTATAAGCAACGTTTAATACATTAATAATGAAAACCCAATGCATAGTATCGGCTTCATCCAACAGTCAATAAGAAGCGCCATTACTTTTTATTTTTGTAATTTACAGTCTGTATGATTTTTAAGGAACGTAAATTGGAGTTATTTTTACTCCGCAAATCCTCCGCGACAGACCACTTTAGTAGTTAGTCAATTTTGAAAATTAACCAGAAAAACTGAAATAACTTTTGCTATGAACGTCCCAGAAACATAAGAATGATATCACTGGATAGACAATTTTTAGCGCTTTCCAGTGAAATGTCACATGACTGCGCCACTTTCTGAAAATGGGTCTAAAATCGAAATGAAAAAAATATGGCGTCCGTTCACCGTTACTTCACAGGGTCATGTGACCCATCATTTGAAAACTCTATTAATTTGCTGACGAATGACGCTTAAGCTATTACTGTACCCCCACTGTATCAAAAGTTATGCCCCCCGAAAACTTTTACTAAAAAGGGCTGACTATAGAGATCACACCATATAGGATCAAATCTCCATGGAAATGCATTTGGGCTAAAATTTTGAAATTTTCTGCAAATTTTAAAATGTAAAATAAAATAAACTCGCTTGAATAAGTCTGATCTGGTCGAACTAGTCTAAACTAGACGCACTAGACTTGTAATAATAATATTAATAATAATAACAGACATTTCAGATACAAAAGGGTTGCCTTTGCTTCGCAACTGGTCGGCAACCCAATAATATACTTAATACAGCTTTGTTCCCAACATATTTAGCTCACTCATACTAAAAATCTTAATTTTGCCAACTAAAAAAAGAGGCTAAATATGCATAGTTAAATTGAGCTTACATATCAAAAGTTTTAGTTTCTTTTTGCGTAGACATTAAATTTATTACATTTTTCTAGAAAAATATGCATCTTTGGTTATAACTAGCGATTTCTAATGAAAAAGAATGTCATAAATACAATCTGAAAACGTCACTGATGCTCAGCACCAAGCTGGCACTGACAGTCAAAGTTGGGTTTAAAAGTGCAGCTTTATTTATGATTCCACAGTAGCAAGGGTCCTTTTATTTAATGCAAGCAACTATGACTAACCTTTGCTGACCCACTTACTAAGCCTGAGTCTAAGCACTAAGCCTCAGCCTAAGCACTAAGCCTAAGCCTAACCTAAGCCTAAACCTAAGCACTAAGCCTAAGCACTAAGCCTAAGCCTAAGCCTGAATTAAAGAAAAAATCTGCTAAGAAGCATCAGAAATAACTTTACTAAACTAAAAAACACTAACTAGCTTTATATTTTAATAAAATTTGCAGCTATAGCCCGGAATTTCTACGGAACCGTACTTGTGCTGTAACGCTTCGATCAGCCTGGTCCTGGTGGCTTCAGAAAAAGTTCTGTAACTTTTCAAAGCCTGAACCGATTTACAAAATTTTTTCAGCATTTAGTAGCTTACAAGTTGCTCTTTCAATGATAACAACAGGTTTTCATTTAATGCAATATTTTTGACTAAATCCAATTTTGCGCAAAAAATTTCATGTAAAGTTTAATTTTTGGACAAACTTTGATTTCCAGCTAAAGCTTACATCCTACAAACATCAACCTAGCCTATTCAAAAGAGCGTTCAATTTTGACCCCCCCTAGGTTTGGGGGATACAGGGGGACTCCGGATCATTAGTCGAAAAAATGCCGTTTTTCCGACTTATTCGACCCCTAAGGGTTTTAACACCAATAATTTCACTTCAGATTTTTATTAAAAGGGGCGACAGCTATTTTGGGACAGCAATTTCTAAGCTACTAAATGCTGAAAAAATTTTGTAAATCGGTTCAGGCTTTGAAAAGTTACAGAACTTTTCCTGAAGCCACCAGAACCATTCTGACCGGAGCGTTACAGCACAAGTACGGTTCCGTAGAAGTTCTGAGCTATAGCTGCGAAATTTTTTAAAATATGAAGCTATTTTTTTAGTGGGTTTTTTAGTGCAGTTAAAATGTTTCTGATGCTTCTTAGATGGTTTTTCCTTCAATTTAGGCCTCAGGCTTAGGCTTAGTGCTTAGGCTTAGGCTTAGTGCTTAAGGGGGCGCTCCGGGAATCGGGGGTTACATCGAAAATTGGCAAAAAAGTTGGCAAATGTCAAACTTTACAATACATATATGTAGTATGGCACAAAGGAACACTGGAGGCAAAATTTCAAATCACGTGATGATGTCACGTGACTCCCAGAGCACCAAACGTGAGTGAATTTTCGGCAAACGATAACTGTGCTTATACTTTGCGTATAGTCACACTTTATATACCAAATTATAGCTTATGTGCTTCTCTAGTTAAACATTATTTTGGTTTTTAACATTTATGTCGGATTTGGATAAAAAATGTCATTATGTGTTTTCGAAGTCGAACTCTGAGCAATAAAATTCTTATAAAAAAATTTCTAAGCTTTATTTTAAAAAACTAAAAAATTGTTCAACTGCGCAGAGCCTAAGACTATAATTGTGCAAATTTTTGTAGAAAAATATCTTACCAGCAATTTGTAATCGAATGCCGAAAAATTGGTTTTGTATTCACACAGCCTATATCTGAGTCTGCTGCTTCTGAAAATGATTCTTGTGCGATTTTTTTGCAGAGAACGCAATAAAATTGTTTTAATTTTTCATTACGACTAATAAAATTTACGTATCGTCTGTTTGGAAAACTTCAAAAAGCGTTGATGCACTGGCTTACTTGCTGAATTTGTGTAAAAGTCGAATAAAATCAGTAATTTGTCCAATTTTTTCCAAATTTTTTGCTATGGAGATATGCACGTCAGAACATCAGAAATAGTATTTTGGGCAAATTTCCTTCAAGAATGATATGTCATTTTGGCTGTTTTTAAAAAATACGGCCCAAATCCTTGATTCCCGGAGCGCCCCCTTAAGGCCGATTCACACGGTGCGTTTTTGCCGCTGCGATTTCAACGCAAAACGCAAGCCGCAGAGTGTCGCAAGCGAAACGCACCGTCTGAACAAGCTTTGCGGCCTTAGTGCGTCTCGCAGGTCAGTTTGCTGCGTCTTTACTGTTTCGAAAAAATGACAAATTGGTCCGCGAAATTTGGTTATGCCAACACGTCCGCAGCATCAAAACGCAATGAAATCGCAAGTCGAATAGCAGTCTGGCGTTTAAAACGCTGCGGCAAAGTCAAGACGCAGGCATTCCGCACTAATAACGCTGCGTCTGTTCAGACATTGCGTTTTGCGTGCGGCAAGCTGCGTTTTGCCGCAGCGGCAAAAACGCTGCGGCAAAATCGCAATAAAATCGCAGCGTGTGAATCGGCCTTTAGGTTTAGGCTTAGGTTAGGCTTAGGCTTAGTGCTTAGGCTGAGGCTTAGTGCTTAGGCTCAGGCTTAGTAGGTGGGTCAGCAAAGGTTAGTCTTAGTTGCTTGCATCAAATAAGAGGACCCTTGCTATTGTGGAATTATAAATAAAGCTGCACTTTTAAACCAAACTTGCCTGTCAGTGCCAGCTTGGTGCTGAGCATCAGTGACGTTTTCAGATCGTATTTATGGCATTCGATTTCATTACATATCGCTACTTATGACTAATGCTGCATATTTTTCGAGAAAAATGTAACAAATTTAATGTCTACGCAAAAAGAAACTAAAACTTTTGAATGTAAGCTCAATTTAACTGTGCATATTTCGCCTATTTTTTTAGTTGGCAAAATTAAGATTTTTAGTATAAATGAGCTGAGTATGTTGCAAACAAAGCTGTATAAAGTATATTATTATGTGTTAGTTTATGACGATCAAACTTAAGGCTGATATTACGACTGTATTGGTCATAATTTTCGATGATTAGCCCCAGTGTGTCGAAAAACAATGATCTTCGACAAAAATTGATTTTTTTCGAAAAGGTATAAATCAACGTTTTTTTCGCTTGGAAAGTGCTAAAAATGAACTCAGCGCATGCGAAAACCTATAAAAACGTGTTTTCACGGTGAAAAAATATCAGTTTGAATTTCCCCCTTCCCCGCCTCAGTTGCACCGTCATATTCCCCCCGAAATTTTTTTCTGGCTACGCCACTGCCTAAACCCACATTTCAGGAGTGCCACCTGAAGGGGGGCGGGGGGGCACAGGAAAAAAAGAGTACAAAATTTATACAAAAAAGGTACAAAAATTGTACAAAAAATGTAAAAAAATTGTATTAATTTTGTATATATAATGTTTGTATAAATTTTGTAATTCTACCTTGGCAAGTTTGTATAAATTTTGTATAAATTTTGTACTTTTTTGTATAAAATTTGTACAAATTTTGTACAAATTTTGTATAAATTTTGTACTCAGAGTGCAAGTTTGTATAAATTTTGTATAAATTTTGTGCAAATTTTGTACTTCCTGTTCAAATATTTTGGCATAATTTTTGTACATTTTTTGTATAAATTTTGTACTTTTTCAAAAATTTTTTTGGGACCTTTTTTCCTGATACTACAGACATCAGGCTGCTTAAAAGTCTCTAAAATGGCAACCAAAACCACAAAAAATTTTCTGAATTTTGTATAAAATTTGTACATTTTTTGTACAAAATTTGTACTCATTTTGTATAAATTTTGTACAAATTTTGTATAAATTTTGTACTCAGAGTGCAAGTTTGTATAAATTTTGTATAAATTTTGTGCAAATTTTGTACTTCCTGTTCAAATATTTTGGCATAATTTTTGTACATTTTTTGTATAAATTTTGTACTTTTTCAAAAAATTTTTTGGGACCTTTTTTCCTGATACTACAGACATCAGGCTGCTTAAAAGTCTCTAAAATGGCAACCAAAACCACAAAAAATTTTCTGAATTTTGTATAAAATTTGTACATTTTTTGTACAAAATTTGTACTCATTTTGTATAAATTTTGTACAAATTTTGTATAAATTTTGTACTTTTTCAAAAAATTTTTGGGACTTTTTTCACTGATACTACAGGCATCAGGCTGCTTACATGTCGCTAAAATGGCAACTAAAACCACAAAAAAAATTTGAATTTTGTTTAAAATTTGTACACTTTTTGTACAAAATTTGTACTTATATATTTTGTATAAATTTTGTACAAATTTTGTGTTTTTATTTAAATAGTACTATACAATAGTTTTTCGTCAAAACAACGTTTATTGTCGTTCAGCCCCTAAAAATAACCTTTTCCACAGTTTTTCAACAAAACTGACAAAATTCAAAAATTTGGTCAAACTGACCATTTTAGCACTTTGCCAGGGTTGCCAAAGTGGAACAACGCACACGACGCGGATCAAACAATATCAACTGACAGCCCTGCGCCTGTATATTAAGATTGCAATAGAAATACAGACCGAGTGATCATCCATTAAAGCGTTATACATTGAGAAAATCGTGAAAAATCATCTTTTCAACGGTATCACAGGGGCCGGGGGTGCACCAGTTCTGGCTACTAGTAAATCTAACAGCAAAACTAATAGCACGCTGAAATACACAATATAGGGGTTTATGTGCATACAAAACGACAGACCTCCATCTATAACCATACATGTAGATGTAGTTGGGGGGGTGGACCCCCCCCCTAAAATTCGGTCCCGGGGGAGGGAGGGGAGGTCCTGCCAGGGGGGAAAGAGGGCGGAGGGTCCCGGCGGGAGTAAAATTTTGGCCAAAATTAGAAAAAATTAGCACTTTTTCTGTAAAATTTAAGCAATTTTTACCTAAATTACCGCCAAAAAATGTCAAAATCGGGGTGTTTTGGTCAAAAAAGGTAAAAATAGCGTCATTTTGGGAGGGAGGGGGTCAAAAATGAGTTGACGCAGGGGAGGGGGGGGGGTCCCACCAAGGGAGGGGAGGGGTACCCAAAATTTCGGTGCTGTTACATGTATGCTCCTAACCCCCAGGCCGAGACCCCGTGTACATATATACACGGTTTACACAGATAGAGAGTTGTTCTATCTGCCAGATCCTACTCTTTTTTTTCAAATCCGGGTGTAAAAGTTTTACAGTAGTTGATGTAGGACAAGAAATCGCACAGACAGGCTCAGCATGGCTGATGTTTCACTGTCAACTTTCAAGTGCATAAAAACGATTGCTAAAATGAAAAAATCAGGAGCCGTTCAAGAGCAGAAACTGAAGATTTTTGTTGTGGGGTCAAAAATTAGACTTCATTTTGTTAGGACAAAGAGGTCACAGGCAGCAATCACCACTTCGCGAATTTTTGTAATTTTTACAACCAAAATAGGCCGTTTCATCACCTTTTGGGGAAAAATGGGGCTGTGTAAATCAGTGTGTATTTTTATTTTTTGCTGTGTAAATTAGGCAGCCGATGTGTAAATACACCCTATTTTACACAAAAAACCTGATATATATATTATGTGACAGGCACACATAGGCGTGGGGGGGGATTGCTCCCCCCCAGCCTGATGCCGCTCCCCCCCCCAGACTAGGTCCGCTCCCCCCCCCAGAATTTTTAAAAAGTAGCTCATGAAGGTAAATTGAGCGGCCGGGAAGCAAAATGGGTGGCTCACGAAGCAAAAATTAGTAGCTCAGGAGCAATTTGGTGGCTCACGAAGCAAAAATTAGTAGCTCAGGAGCAATTTGGTGGCTCACGAAGCAAAAATTAGTAGCTCAGGAGCAATTTGGTGGCTCACGAAGCAAAATTTTCCTAAAAAGTTGCTCCGCACCCCCCCCCCCGGTCGACGGCTCCCCCCCAGATTTCTTTAGCTGCACATGTATGGTGACAGGCCGGCAGAGGGAGGGGATAGGCCTTTATTTAATTGTTTTTTATTTTTGCCTTTCTAGATAGAATCAAGGATCACTGACTAACCAACTTGTGAAATTTGAACGGGATAATGATCATTATTGCAGTGCTATTTGCAGCTGTTTTCAGAGCTCATGCAGTACCTGGTGAGTTCTTGTTAAAATGGTGCACATGTTTTCACGGGTGTATATATATTGGCGGAAAGGAGATTAGCGAAACGTAAAGACAAGCTACTCTTGAAGCTCAAACTGGAAGTGGAACATTGTTAAAGATCAAGGAAACATGCAGGCATACATGTATGAGGGATAGAAAGTGGGAGGGGAACCTCCTATAATCTAGGGGCCGGGGGGGTGAACTTTGGGCAGAATGTATATATATAATGCTGTTTTTTTGGGAAAATTTTACAAAAGTTTGCAAAATTGTGAGTACATTTGGTCGATCAAAAAGGAGGTATCCAAATAATAGAGGAGGTATATATGTATATATATATATATATATATATATATATATATATATATATATATATATATATATATATATATATATATATATATATATATATATATATATATATATTGTCCTTTTGTTTCAGAATCCTACAATGTATATTCGCTGGGCGAGCGTACCTTGAGATCCCTGAGGGCGGGCGAGTTCGAAGCCTTATCTGAGCCAGCCCTGGAGCGCGAGAGGCGGCAGGTGGCCAATTCCAAGCCGCTGACCGATGCGTCGGAGTTCCGAGAGCAAAGTGGCATTCCCGAGGATGGAATTATCAATGTGGAAAATACCACTGAATGGCTGAAGGCTAAGCATAGTGTGAGTTGGCTATTGAGAGATTCGTTTATTAGTTAATAATAATTGCTAAGGAATAATATTATATAAGTAATTAAGAGATAATTCGTGTATATTATAGTTGGTGTCTGATCAAAACGAGCGGAATCCTGAGATCAAGTGCAGTTGGGGGGGGGGGGATAGTGGACCTATTTTTTGGAGTAGAGCACCTTGAGGGAAGCATTTTTTGTAATAGAACCCCTATCCACAAATTTGGATTTTCTGAGCTATGACCCCTTGAAAATTGCATTTTCAGTGTTTTTGGAAGTGAACGTAGGCCAAAGTTCGAAAATTTTTGTCCTTTTCTGAAAATTTATATATATAGATTTTTTATTGCCTAAGCCTGAACCTAAGCCTAAGCCTGAACCTAAGCCTAAGCCTGATACTAAGCCTAAGCCCCATACTAAGCCCAAGCCCTAAGCCCAAGCCTAAATTAAGGCCAAGTTTGAATTTGGTCAAAAATTGGACGTTTCTGGCCAATTTGGTAAATTTTTCGGCAGGAACCCGGTCAAAGAGCCTTTGTTTTGCTTTTATAAAATTGTAAACAATAATCTGACACCATTTAGACACGATTAGAACGTAAAAACAAGGGCTTTGGAAAAAAATTGCAAAAACGTCCCTCACTGAGGGTTCAGATTTCGGGGGTTCATATCTCAGAAAATCCAAAAAATGAAATAAGGGTTCTTGAAGCAAAAATGCTTCCCCCAATGTGCTCTACTAAAAAAATAGGTTCACTCACTATTTCCCCCCCCCCAACTGCATGTAATCCCCTGATACACTGTCATTTTTCGGACCCTCTCTCGCAGTGTTTTTTTTTTCGTCAAAAATTTTGCGTCGTCTGACGCACATGCCCAAATTTTTT
>JASANF010016362.1:0-10534 GCA_030248245.1 Trissonchulus sp. WLG1_4 | reverse complement strand
TGTCCGCTCGGTGCTCAGTCAAAATCACGCCACCAGTAGTGTACAAAAATCATATGGCGTGATAATTTCGTAATTTTGTCGACTAAACAGACATACAGTTGTAAGTATGAATCGACCCTAATTGGCTGTTGGTTTCCTACCAATTTTTCTGGTGGTGCAGACGTGGCCGCCGGGACAGTCTTGGTCGTAAAGGCAGGCGGAGACGGCGAGAGCAAGGCAGGCCAAGAGTAGCAGAGCCAGCTGGCGGGTGGTCGACATAGTCTCACAGTAATGCTCCTGCTGGCACTTCAAGCTACATATAAAGAGCACAGCTTACGCTGAAACAGGCAATGACTTATTTGGCTGGCTGAACGGACATACGGCTGTAAGTATGAAATGAATCGACGCTGACATTTGATGCAAGCATTATATTATAATCTTATATAAAAATTTCAAGTAAATGGAATGGAAGAGCAAAAAATGCAACTGAAAAAAATGTCTACTACTAAAGTGTGACAAAAAATAGTTGAGCCACTTGAGAAAACGAAACATGTGATTCCGTTATGAAAAGAATTGTTTTTGACTATCAAGAGCACAATATATAGTCGCAGAACTACTGTAAGCCATGCCAGTAAAATAAGTAAGTGGCACGACAACTATGTATTTTTGTCAGACTGTAAAATAAAAGGAAACGTGAGATTTAATTATGAAACGAACAAAATTCAGACATTAAAGGTACAACGAATAGCAGAATGCTCACCTGTAGAAATTAGCTGTTACTGACAATTATAGGAGAATAGTTGTACAAATAATTTATTGGATTTCCACTAAATCGGGGTACCTAGCGCAGTAACAGAGGTTAGAATGGGTTGAGGGGCGCACCCTAAACTTAACCTATCAGCTACAAAAACTAAACTGCAGTAACGTTTAGGTCACCTATATAGAAGCCTAGAGCATCTTTATATATCAACTCTCGGTACCTCTACCAATAGCTGAGTTAAAATGCTAATTTGGGTCTCTAAATTGGGCGGCCACCGCAAAAATAACATAATGCCTATTACTTTTGTCATTAATAATCTTCGGTTGTGGTCAGACGACAGAAAAAATATAAAGGGATTTCTGAATATCTGAATATTTGGTGTCTAATGAGGAGAAGAGTTCAGTTAATAATATAAAAACCAGTGTCTAAATAATTGTTAATTTTGAACGTAATATGGTCATGTTTAGTGTCGTTGTGACTTTCTTACCTGTATATATTGAGTGGTCTACAATTTGTACTATATTATGTTTTTTCGCGCATGCGGAGTAAAAAATAGTAGGTAACAAAGTTAGGGTTAAAATACCATAATTTCGTAAAAAAATAACTATATAATAAGCTATTAGTGTGACGGGGTTTACAGCCGAGAAAAAAACAATTACCGATTTTAATTGAGTGATAATTGGTCAAATACTGCTGCATTTATAAACCTACCACCTCACCTACATAAAGGTCGAACCCCATTAAAGGTAAAACACAAATTTCAAGAATATGAATATAATATACGCATATACTATATATAATATAGAATATACGTTCTACCAAGTCTGGTCGGATAGCTAAGTTTTGGACTTCGCTTGAAAATTACTTCTGCTATTGTCGGGTAACTGACCAGTTCAGGCAGAGTGGTTGATTCTGGTGGGTCACGTTTTGGTCAACTCTATCCTGCATATACCGCGCTGCCAAGCTGGCCAATGAGAAAAGTGTCATACTCTTCCTATTATGTAATCATTTTCTTACCTAATTGAGTACAGAATTAGCACAAAATCAGTAGTCACAGAACACAAGAACTAGAGGTTACTGCTTACGATCTTATTTATAATATCTCTGATAGTCTTAAATTGAACCATACTAAAAGATTTCAGAACGTCAAACAAACAACTAAGTATGGGGTATTTATTAATTAGTTATCCTGACGCAAAAATCTGAACGTTTTATTGCGTCAAATAAAAGTGCGTATTTGTCAATTAAACATCTTGACTCAAATAATCGTAATCAGTGAACTTTATTTACTGTCGCCATATTGTTGTCATATTCTGCAGACTGCATCATATTGACTTGTTTCATTCATGATCTAACTTTAGCTAATTATTTGAGCAACTCAATGACATTATGGCATTGACATAATATTAATCACATTTTTCGGTACCTACAGAGTTTGCATATTATCGACTCAACCATAATAACAGATACCTGTAGCGCTAAGAACTGTGCTTGAGGATTTTAGATGAAAGTTAATGACCTTTTTTTCAAATTAGGCATGAAATTGAAGATTTATTTACTCACATACATAGTTAGTTACAAGTTACACATGGTATGTATATCGACAGTAACTAATTCATTCTTAATATTATTATGTACAAGGAACATTTTGAAATAATGCTTCTATAGGATTGCGCTTCTAAATTTATAATTTCAGTTTCCTCGAAAATGTTGACACAATGTTTGTCCGAGTCAAAACAATCACTTCACGCCTCTACTTCACAGTTGAAACAAGCAGGCCCCAAAAGGGGCAAGGTTCCTTTCTTGAGTGCAAAATCCATGTTTGTCACACTTAACATTTCGCCAAATTCAGCTTCGCTTTCATTGCATTGTGTGCATTGCAATTCTTACTAATACATGCTACAGTTGATTAATTTGGTATCAGCGCTTAAATAAATACATACTGAGTTACTGTAAAAACTTGAAAAATTTGGCCAGAAACATGTACTAGTTGCCGAAACTACTTTTGATTTCAGAACTCAGTTCACTTTATTGACAAAAATTTTAGTTCAAAACAGATTGTGCAGACAACAGTACCTAATAACTTTTTTGGAAAAAACAAACTATGGGGGTCGAACCCATGCAGTAAGATAATCCTCTTGAACAATCCTCTTGAAATACATAGCGCCTTTGACCACCCGGCCACGCTACTTCACTTGCCATGACGTTTAGTTGTCACTGCTCCTGGAAAGAAACATGACTAATATGCACTCAATAAATATTCAAAATTATAATTAATATTTTTAATAACAATACGCCTACATTAGCTTTGCTTTAGTTAACTGAAGAACTAGAGGTTATGCCAAATTTTGAAAAAACTGGAAAACAAATACCTAATAGTCCAGACACTCAGACAGTCACGTGAATTGCATATGTATTTTGTCTGAAACATTACAATGCCAAAAAAGTTTTAAAGAACAAAAATCAATCAAAATTACAATTTAAGATCTCTGAAAAAGTGTTCTTTACAATTGATTCGTTTAAAATTGGGAACAACGCCGTTTCCAAAAAAAGAGCAGTCAGCTCCCATCCTGAGTTTACGTGTTAATTATATGCGCATAACAGCATATAGCTGCAACTTTCACACTACGCAGAGTTGGTTTTAAAACAATAATTCCTTAATAATTTAAAGTGAAAAACTTTTGTTATATATATATATTAGTGTTCGGATCGGTTTCGAATTTTCAAATCGGTTCCGGTTCCGGTTCCACTCGGCAAAATCGGTTCCGGTTCCGGTTCTAAATCGGTTCCGGTTCCACCCTGTCGGTTCCGGTTCCGGTTCCACTAGTTATTTCTATAGTATAGTTACTAAGCACAATATTTTTTTCAATAGGCTGTTTACAATTTTGGATGTTCATCTGAGTAGTCGTAACATACATCAAATTTATTTCACTTCCAATTCAAACCAAATCCCTGCTAAACTATTGTCGATTTGATCAGTCATACCTGTATGTGGTCCGTTCTGTTTAACTGTGCACAGACCTACATAGGTGCAAGATTTAAACAAGCACGTTTTGTGAGTAAGGTTAAACTTATTTTAGTTTTGTGAGTAAGGTTTACACTATTTTAGATAGATTGTTTTGTGACGTACTTGCAGTGCTGAGGATATTCTTAGAATATTCTTCGAATAAAAATCTGCGAGGTGCCTCACCCCATGGGGCGGGGCAAGATTCCTGCGGGGCGGCGCGGGGCAGCAAAATGATCCGCCCCGCGTCCAACTCTAATCTAGACACACATGCTTAAACAAACAGTGTTATTTGCTGACCTGCCAGCAGTTGAACACTAAAATAGGTGCATTTGTATGCACTTGATACCCACGTTTGCAGTATAGTATATACGGCAGCTGAGGCCGCCGCGTAAAAATAATATAACTTACAGTCATCTGGCAAGGCCTAACAAAGTAGATTCATAATGATCGACGATCAAAGACAGTGACTAATATTTGTACCAAATTTGGTATTTAACAAAATTTTGAATGGATAAACATAAAAAGTCAGTTCTTTTTAAAAACGGATTTCTAGGTAATGCTAAATTTATAACAAGAAATAGGGAAGAATTGACGCTCTTCTTATACCTCAGTTAATCGGCTAATGATGCTCCGGTAGAAAAAGCAGTTTACGCCTTGATTTCAGGGTCGTGACCCCCTCGAATAAAGACACGTCTTGATTCCAGGGGGGAGCCCCCCACAAACCAGGAAGTGTCTTGATTGGTGCCCCCTCGTTTCAAGCACACTATCAGCTCACCATGCAGTTCATAGACTGGTCGTCTGCTGAAGAACGAAAGGGGTACCACTTTCAAATGGGAAACGCTTGCGGGGATTTGAGGAGGAAGAATCCCCCCCCTGGAGTCAAGACATGTTGTAAAAATAAAGGCGTGGAAGGGATATTTCGGCCGGAGCATCGTTCAAGCCGATAGGAGAAGAATGTCACACTCTTCCCAATTGTTGACTCTTGGCAATAACTAAGTTGCAACTGTTTAAACCAAGACAAAACTTTCTGAAATGTTTCCAAAATACAGCAGCAGCTATTATCGCAGGCTAGTTGGTTGGGAATCGTGTACTTAAATAAGGTTCTGTTAGCGGTCGCAGCTCAATTCAAAGATAGCCGTTGGCCAGCTATAGCCAAATTTTTTGGTCATATAAAAATCGTCAGAATATATATATATATATAAACTATAAAGATTGGTGAACGTATGCCTCGACTTAAGAATTTGATTATGAAGACCTCGCCCGCAATCCCAGGCCCCATCATGATTATGTTTATATGTAAATGTAAGAGAGTTGGTGTAGGGAGAAACACGGGGAAAATCGAAGAGGTGGGGGCGCGGGGGGGGGGGGGGGGCGGGCGCCCCCCCCCCCCCCGAAATGTTTTCCGACTGAAATTTTACACAAGGGTCCCCCCTTTGGTTTTTTTGGTCCGGCCGGAAAATTTTTCTGATGCGTCCCCAATTGACCAAATTTAGTCTAAAAATCAAAAATTTCCCCAATTTTTTTCCTGGGGGCTGCCGCCCCCAGACCCCTGCGACTCCGTGGCTTCTATTTCTTGTTATTATCTTTCATCAAAGCCTATGCATGTATGCATCAGTACATTATACTGCATTTGCATGTCTACACAAGTATATTATGCTGCATTTAGTGGTGTAATACACTGTCTGAGATCTGATCTGATGTTCCCATCTGTGTTCTATTCTTCTGTCGGAAAAAATTTCTGATACGTCTCCAGTTGACCGAATTCGGCCTAAAAATTGAAAAAATCTATTTTTTTCCTGGGTACACCACTAGCTTTTACTACAAACAGACTCAATTCATTGCCCTTGATATGGCTGCGGCTATAACAAAATAGCGTAAAGCTAAAAAACGCTATTATTAAAAGTGAAAAAATTTCTTCAGACCTCCGCCCCCCCCGAAATCTAAGTCTGGGATCGCCAGTGTCGCGTATATATATATATATATATATATATATATATATATATATATATATATATATATATATATATATATATATATATATATATATATATATATATATATATATATATATATATATATATATATATATATATATATATATATATATATATATATATATATATATATATATATATATATATATATATATATATATATATACTATATATATACATGAACTATAAAGATTGGTGAACGTATGTGTGGACTTATGAATTTTATTATGAGAACCTCACCCCGATCCCAACCCCGTGCTGATTATGTTTATATGTAAATGTAAGAGAGTTGGTGTTGGGGGAGACCCCCACAAAATCGAGGGTCTGTGGGGGGAGGGACCCGAATATCTGAGCAAAACAGTGAAAATAGCACTAATTGGTGAAATTTTTGTAATTTTTCCCAAGATTTCGCAAAATGTAGGGTACTTTTGGTCGCTCAGCGACATAATATGTACACGGGGGGCTTATCCCGGATTTTGAAATATTTTGTGGGGGTTGTCCCGACGTTTCGGGGGCTTGAATTGATAACAATTTTTAATTTTTTCCAAAAATATGTATAATTTTGTGCAAAATTTGTGATTTTTAGGTTTCCGGTCACTTTTCAAGCATTTTACAGCGATCTGTGGCAATTTTTTAGTTTTCGGACAGCTATTTTTCAGCGCCAAGCAGGGGGCTTGCTTCAATGGCTTAAATCTGAAGGAACCTTTTGTCCCTGATTCTCAAACCTGGGGGTGTAGCTTGCCCTCATCCCCTGACCGCCCCATGTACATCTGTGCCCCGGGGGGAGGATTCCCAAAATTTTATCCGGAGATGCCAAAAATATTTATATACCCCGTTGCATGTATATATTTTTATTTGTATTCTTTTGGAATGCAACTAAGATGCATATCCATTATTTGTCGATAACTAAATATGGTTTGAATACGTTTCACACTCATGCAAAATCCACGTGACTATAGGATCTTTTTTATGCATTCTCGCTGAAGATAGCGTGTTTTTAATTAAACAGCACATGTAGTCACATAATAGTCTAGGTTTTGACAAATGCCGGACGTTGTTTTATAATGTCTGCTCCTTTTATTAACTACTGTCGTAATTTTTTGTCATCCAAATTCGTAGAGCATCGTCATGACTGATAGCAACTGATAACGACACGTGTCTTAGTGGCGTTTCGTAAATAGTAGATCGCTGAACAATGAAATGATATACAACCCTACCCGAAGGTCACATAATTATTAATGGACTTCGAGTTTTGACACTATTCGAAAATTTTTGATTAAAGCGTGACTATAAATAACACACAGGGGCGTATTATATAAATGCGTAGTGACGCACGTACGTTTGTACGTACTACCTGTACGGAAAAAATCTCGTAAGTTTCGCACAGGACATGCTAGTGTGCTGCTTAAAGTGAAAAATGTGAAGTCTGACAAAAAATGCTTAACGTCAGACAGAAAGAAACACCCGATTTCATTACGAAAATTCATTCATTAAAACGATTTGCAAGCATCAAGATCAAGAGTATATATATACCTACAGCGAGTAGTCAAAAAACACTTTATATACATGTTTTGTTTCAGGGTTAAACTATTTCTGTTCAGACTTTATCAAGTGGTATAATATGTACTTACTGTACAGTTTATTTTTATTATTGGGTGTATTTATGTATTTGTATTGTAATTGTTTTGAAACTGTCGCATACTGCATACATTGTGTGTATTGTAAATACTGCGTGTATTGTAATTGTAAAGGTTTTGTTTTAAAATTGTAGCATATATTATGCTTTTTGAGATTTTTCTGTTTTGTACTAAATAAATCATAGTCTTAATTAAAGAAAATACAATATCCAGTTAGATCGTGTCATCTACATCTGTAATGGTAATTATCTTTTTATACCTTGGGATTTTTTGTTCCGTGTTTTTTGTATTTAACAGTGTATCATATGTTATTGTTTGTAATTAACTTTTTATTATAGCAAAAGCACAGTATATATAAATACTTCTATCATAATTTACTGGACCGACTATACCTTTAATAATAGTATTCGTTCTGTTAACCGGTAGTCGGTACATATAAATATGTAGCGCAGTTAAAATTTACTAAATACAAAACGTTTAATTTTCAAGTTATAAATAAAAGTTGCTAATTTTGCAAACTTCAGAATGGTCATCTCGCTCAACTGTATCATACTAAATCAGTTTGTGCCATTTTTATGCGTTTATATTTCTGTGTTTATTATTAGTAAAATGAAGTCAGACTTTTGGTTTTTTGATTTGTAGGAACTAAGTTAGAACGTTTTGTAGCCTACGGAAAAATAGTCTACATGCGTAGGTTCAGTTTTTAATTAATGCTTCCTGTCATGTTTGGTCTATTAGTAGACTGACTATCCAGAAGTAGAGTCTAGCATTTGGCTTCATCTGTGGAAATTACACAGATGTTTTTTATTAAACCAAGCTAAGGTGGGATCAGAGAGAATTGTAAATTCCTTGAAGTAGTTAATATTTTGTTTATTTAGTAATTTTGAATGATATTTTTGTTTTTCATTGATTTTTCTAGTTACAGCGTAGTCAGAAATCGCCTTCATGTTTAATGTATAGTCGTGTAAACGACATAGTGTAAACGACATAGTGTAAACGTAGATAAAATTTGTTCTGGAGTCAACCGGGATAGTTTTTCGGAATGAAGTTTCTAAAAACAGTTCTTTAAAAAATTGAGAAGAAATTTATTTACGATGCTAACCGACACAAGCGTATTTATTTTTTAATAGCAGCCCGACATTACGTTTCGACAGATAGATAATTTACATACATATGCGTGGCCAGGGGCAAATTTTGACGGGACTGACGGTGCGGCCCCTGCCTAAATTTTCCCCAAGTGAAATTGTACTCCAGGGTTTTGCTTCGGTTTTTATGGGCCGGCCGAGCAAATTTCCTTTACTTACTCACTCCAACTGACCAAATTCGGCCTAAAAATTAAAAGTTTCAAGAACTTTCTCCAAGTATCTTACGGACACAGCAAGGCATATTAACAGGAACAGAATGTTGCTCAAGCTATGTTGTGAACGCATCACAAAAAGTTACAAATTTATCGTGTTTTTTGACAAAGTTTTCAAACTTTAAAACAGTTTTCTATACTCAAATTACGAGTATCAAGAGTACATAATAGGGAAGAGTATGACACTCTTCCCTATCCTAGCTAATCGGCCCGGACGATGCTCCGGCCGAAATAGCGCTTTTACGCCTTGATTTCAGGGGGGGGGGGTACCCCCCCCTCGAATCATGACATGTCTTGATTTCAGGGGGGGACCCCCCCTCAAAACCGGGAAGTGTCTTGATTTCAGGGGGGGGGGGGCCCCCCCCCCTCGTTTCAGCACACTGCCAGCGCAAAATCGGTGGTGTCTTGATTTGCGGGGGGGGGGGTACCCCCCCCCCCTGGTTTCAGCACACTGCCACGGTGGTGTCTTGATTTCAGGGGGGGGGGGTACCCACCCCTCGTTTCAGCACGTTACCAGCTCACCACAGATTTCATGCTGGCAGTGTGCTGAAACCAGGGGGGGGTACCCCCCCCCCCGCAAATCAAGACACCACCAAATTTGCTCTGGCAGTGTGCTGAAACGAGGGAATCAAGACACTTCCGGGATTTGAGGGGGGGTCCCCCCCTGAAATCATGACATGTCTTGATTCTAGGAGGGGGTACCCCCCCCCTGAAATCATGACATGTCTTGATTCTAGGAGGGGGTACCCCCCCCCTGAAATCAAGACGTAAAAGGGCTATTTCGGCCGGAGCATCGTCCGGGCCGATTAGCTAGGATAGGGAAGAGTGTCATACTCTTCCCTATTATGTACTCTTGCGAGTATTAATCTGGGGTTCAAAGCGCAACTAGCTGTTTGCACTCGCATTCGCGAAAGCACCCATTTGTGAACCTCAATTCTGTGCGAAACTGCATGCAGTATCAGATAATTTGCAGAGATTATTTTCAATGTGTACCATTCCCAGCTGATCAGCCCACCAAAAATTCACAATTAAAGGAGTGCAAATGGCTGTTTCAGAGATACCTATTAAAGGCAATTGATCGTGGTTCAATGTATCTAAATGGCTAGAAAATGCTTTCTTAAATGTTTTTTCGCTAACAAAAAACCTCCGAGTTCCAATTTTGGTTGGGTATAAACAAACACAATTGTCTCTTTTTTTATATCGAACAGACGAAAGCCAATGTTTGTTATGACGGTAATAAAAATTACTGCTCCGATTTTCACTTTATCCTAACGGCCGATTTATAGCTTAAGTATGTCAGTTTACTTAACTCTTTAAGTTTAACAAATTCAATCCGCCGCTACATACGCATGATATGAAGTCTTCTGTAGCTACATATCTGCCCTGCCGCCACAACGTATTCATTGGAAGCCAAGTTCAACTTACCTTTAAGAATACCTATCCTTACAGGTTACTGCCCTTACAGACACTTTTTGATAATTTTTCATCTCATTCATACGTCAGGGTAAAGGTGAAGTACCGTGGACATGACGTCCCAGTCGCAAAGCCGCCACAACTATCGGGTTCCGGTGTTCATCTCGGATTGTTCGGCCCTGAGCCAGGGGTGCCACCTAAATAGCGAATACATCTGTGGAGGGGGCCAGACCGTCAAGCCAGTGGCCTACACGCCACACGGACCCTGTTATCTTCCCACATAGAACTGTGGGTCCCATTTACCGACCCGTGGGGATGGACTGCTGGGTTGACAGTTGACAGGAACAATTTTAACCTTAGTCTCTTGATCAAGGAAATTCATACGTA
>JASANF010016361.1:0-32589 GCA_030248245.1 Trissonchulus sp. WLG1_4 | reverse complement strand
TAGCTATCGGATAAGGGCTAAGGTATGTACTATGCATACTTAAATTTTTAGTATTGAGGGTTAAAAGTTAAAACTCAATTAGCCAAATGATTCGATGCGACTTAGCTTAACTCGTGTATTAGTCAGCTTAATTTATTAATCTCTCTGGTTCAGGTTTTGACCATGGCCCCAGGACTAGACCAGCTGGAAATCATTCCCTTCAAAGTGGCAGCCTACAACACGAGGCTGGCCCAAATGGCCTATTTCGATCCAGACAAGGCGGCCGATTTCGATTTCATTTCCGGCACGAGAATGCGAAAATTGGCCAAAACGGGCCAAAATCCTCCTGACGGGTTCATGGTCCCGGCTGCTTGGGACGTTTTGGCCAATTACTATCAGTCTATCAGTGGAGACCAGAAATCATAATCGGGGTCTAAGCAGCGAGGGGAGGGGTCTTAGGAGGTTTAATTTTCCGTATTTTTTGCAATTTTTCAGGTTTTTTTTATAATTCGTAGAGTTTGTTTTAACTGAAATGTTCAAGTGCTAAAAAATTATAATAAGTCCTGAGCATGAGATTAGATTAATAATTTGAGATAGGTTTCTTGAAAAGGTTAGCATTTTTTGTTTTTGTAATATTAAATTGTATTTGAATAATATGTTAGCAACGAATTATTCCTGATTGTGGCTTTTGATTCCACTAATGATTTCCTCATCTTTCAAAATGCCGTTTTTGTTTATATCATTCCTGTGTCAATTCTTAATGCAACATTTTTTAGAGCATATTTGTATAGTTAATCGAATTAGTTGGGTTAGACTTTTTTATCAACTTTTTTATTAAGATTAACTTTTTAAAACATTGTTTTTCATCAAAAATCACGTCACCTCTAAAGTTATATCTTAATTCATTAAGCTTCCATGACGCCTAAAGCCTAATCCATTTAATTCGGTTAATCTATTTTATGAGCAGGCCTTACCGTTAGATCATGTGACTTTGAAAGTCGTGACTACTATGTTACAGTCCCGGTTAGCTCTTGCCATCGGCTCATTTTAGTTTTTTTAATGAATAGACTATTTTTCAATTAGTCGAATCTGATTGGTCCTTTTTTTGCGACATTTTATTTTTGTCAAATATCTGTGCAAAGCAAGATTTTTTATTTAAAAAAAATGTTTATGTATATGTTTATACTTAGATTATTCTCGGTTGAGTACAATATTATTATGCTATGTTATTTATGCTAAGATCGATAAAGTATTGTGATAATATATTAATAAATATATCCACTATAATTTCCATGTCCATCACTAATTTTATTTTATATTCACTGTGCCAAATCATTAAGTTTTATATTTTCAGGCCACGTGAATTGTTTAACATAGCTGTGAGAGTTTTTTTGCATATATATATAACTTCTTTACTCCTTTTTTGACTTACATACTACTTCTACTACTTTGTTGAGTCTTGATTGATTTATCTAATAAATTTTGGCGATAGCTATATAAATAGTTTATTATGATTATGAACAGTATACGTGATATGAATTTATTTTTTATTATTAATTATTACTGGGTATTTTTGTATTGCCATCAGCCATCAAATATCATGATGTTTTGAAATCGACTAAAGTCTGCAAATTTTAATTTTTGAAATAATAGAGGTGATAGATTTGTAAATAGACTCGTTTCTACAAAAAAGACGCTGCTCTAAGTGGTTATTTTTTATATTGTACATATTGAGGCCAGAAATGTAACGTAAGAAAACTGTATTATTTGCCTATATGCACCTGTATTGTATATTTTTTGCTGAAGTCATTGTTATAAGAAATTATTAAAGCCATTTATAATCAAACCGTTATAAAAAACTTAAATTAATTTTGAATCTCACCTGATGTTTGCATAATTTTTCTACTTGGTTAATTGTGATTTTTCTCAGTTTTAATCAAAATGTAACAGTCTGTGGGTTTTTTTGTTATGTATGTATATGTCTAAACGCTGTGATACTTATTATTGACTAGTTTATAAACCGTGGTTTGTATAGTTACGAAGCAATGAATGTTCATTTATGGTTCTTATTGTATTGTTTCTCGTAAATTTCTGGAACATGTTTAGTTTCTTTCGTTCTTTAGTATTAACTTGCGATTCAGGTTATTGGTTTACAGCAAGGCAGATGAATTTAGCTCCGTATTATTCTATCCAAAAAATAAGAATAAAATAAGTCAAGTCCGTTTAATCCGATAATTGATTGTCTCTACTTTTTCTTATTTCGTAGAATCTAGTCAAACTAACGTCATATCCAAAAATGCGTGACTGATTGTTATACCCGTTGACTCACTATGTTCTTGTTTTTTAACTAATTTAATAACAATTGGTCATTACTTGTAAATTGGTATCTTCTATTCACTTTATTTTCAACTTGTTCACTCTTTTCTGCACTTTGTTTTACAATGACTGAAAAGGTTACAAGCGATCGTTAAAATATACTACTTTTATGATGGAAAACGGCAATTAGTGTTCGTATTTGATATGATCAAACATCAAAAACTATGATTTTTTAAATAGAAATATTTTTCCGTGTTCAATTTTTAGTCATTGTTGTTTTAATAACAAGTATTTTTCAATAATGGATTTAGCACATTAGGTCGAACTTAAACATCAACATAGCCCAACAAAAATAGACGAATGTTTTATTAACAAACATTTTTCTTTTTTTTAACAGCGAAATAAGCTTAATCTATTTAATGCGTTAAATCCATCAATGCTAAATTATGTTTCTCACGTCATTCTAATTTCCGCACTACTTCTCGTGCCTTAAGTGTTTGTCTTGTTCTATCCAATAAAATCTACAACTGTCTGGTTGTGTGGTTGTCAAGGTGTTTTCTGGCAACACTAAGTTAGCATAGAAAATATTGTTTGGTTTGGCAAAGGGACTGTCTCACATGGCGAGAAATATTCAACTTATTATTTAGCTTTTCGCGAAGGTTAAAGATCGTCGTACGGAAGCTGCGGAAATTCTTATGGTCAGTATGCTGTAAATAGATACCATAATCGCTAAGTGTGGTTTTTTCCGGTTTAGGCTCGATTCATGCTTACAGCCGGATGCTTAAGAATGAGTGTGAAATGTTTACGCCAATACTGCTGCGTAATATTTTTTGGCGTGATTTTGCCGGTTAACATCCGGTTGCCGACATCCGGTCTGAATCGACCCTCAGTCGAAATGTAGCTCCAAATTTAGTTGACCGCAGGCAAAACTGACTACCTGTTGGCCTCCCTTAGTTGGAAACATACTAGTCGGTATTCTGCGCATTAGGGCCTGTAAGAGGCGTTTCACAGGCGAAACTGGTAAAAATAATTTGTACTACTGCCATAAGGGTCTAAAAACAAAAAATTTCTATAATTATATATTCAAAATAAAAAGTTCAAATACATTATAAGTAGTAAGTATGAATAATAAAATAATAAGGTAATAATTACTAATGAACTAAATTGTGGCCGAATGGAATTCTTAATTAAAACGTACGTACCTTAATTGGTTGAAATATTTTGCGAGAATATAAGAAATCAATTTAAAAATAAGAAACCACAAAACACAGCTGTACCCAACTGCAACCACCATTTGACATCTCAAAACGTTAAAGCAATTAAAAAATTGCTAAAAATTGGTGGTCGTAGCAACTTTTGCTATCTGGCAGGTTCTGTTTTGGGTCAAAAATGCACTCCGCTGTTCAGTATTGGTAAAAACCAACTATCGATAGTGGTTGATTTATTTACTTAGCCTGTTTCGTTGACAGAATGCAGGCGCGTTGAAGCTGCTGCTTGCAAAATTTGGAGATTTTTTAAAGTAAAACGTTTTTTACTATTAAAGTTTGTTAAGTAGGTAATTTTTGGAGCCTTACGGGCGGTCAGATATGCAGCTGAAGATAACTGGCAAAGGTTATTTTCGAGTGAATCCCTAGAATTCGTGGATTTGTTGATCAATAATTCGTATTGAATTGCATCAGTTTGTAGTCTGAGCTGAGACTACTTGAAATTTCACTTTTTTATGTGACTTATTGCTGTTTATTTTAAAGAAGGAACTATTGTAACGAAACACATTCTGCGCAAAATCTTAAATAAAAAAGAGACAACCGCTTTTTAGTGTATCATTTTTGTGGTAAATAGAAACTGAATGATGTGTTTTAATGTGTTTTTGGTATTGGAGTGTTTTTCGGTGCCAACAAATAGTTTTATAAGCCGAAAAGGATTTAGTTTACATTGGTCCGTTTACTTGAAAACTGAGTTGAGAAATCTTACGTTACCTCTATAGTTCCCCATTAAATTGACGTGACATTAAGCATTTTTTTCATCTACTCTGATATGTTCAACTATGCAGGTTAATGCCAAGTTCACCTTGTTTAGTTCGCTGATTGGTGTCGGACTATAAGCTTTTTTTAAACAGTCCACTCGCTGTTATAACTATATATTTAGATTTGGAGTGGACTTGAATTGGGACAACATTGATTTATGGATCTAACCTGGTGTAATCTGAAAAAATAGTAGATCCTTAAAGATCTTTAACAGCCAGAAAAAAATCAAATACTGGGTTATTGTTTGTATGTCTTGAGATTTTTTCAAACTTTTATTTAGCCCAACCATGGCGTTGTTTATGCGCCGGGCAACGGCAACGGATGCTAATTTATACAGACGCGATTCGACCTTATACGATGCGACTGTTTTAACTGACGATTATAGACGACAAAGCGCGATACCGCAGGAGATTATCGAGTATTTGGCCGACATAGCGGATCGAAATCGAGATCGGAGCTCGATTAGTAGCCAAGGTTCAGATCGGGCGGGCCGACGAAAATCGGTCCTAAAATTTGATCTCGAATCGGGTAAGGTCGGCGAATTTTTGGACGAAAATGACAGCGATTTAGAGGAAGGGCCGAAAAATTGTTGGTCGAAACTGCGAGACAGTTACCAGACATTGGGATGTCGACATATCGTGCCCGTTTTGATTTTGATGATGTATTCTGTGACTTGTGCTGGGCTGTTATTCTATGTCGAGTCTGAAACCGATAATGTGACTCTAAGACGAGAAGCGCATAAACTAAGCGAAGCTCAACGCCAAGTTCAGCAAAGAATCAGCGAAGTTTTCGGTGGGTCGTTTCACCAACCGGTTTTTGAATCGACTGCAAAATCGGTGGTGGCTATTGTGGTTAATGAAACGCAGTGGAAACCCGTCGATCCTATGTGGCATTACACCCAAGCTTTGTTCTTCACAGGAACTCTGATTACTACTATAGGTTGGTTGGTTTGATATTTTTTAACTTTTTGTGACCCCTTTTTTATGTCAAACAGTACCTACTGATTTGAATTAAACTATATTTAATGCTGCATTCAGCTTTGCCGGGTCGAGTCAGTGACTTAATCAAGGGGGTAATTGCGTTTTTAGGTGTTTTTTAAAAAGTCATAGCTCAGCGGGTACAAATCCAAATCACAAGCGATTTCTTGCATTAAGTAGAACAATATCTTACCTAAATGTATGCCAGGGGCCGGTTTCATAAAACTACAATCCTACAATTGTAGCAAGCGCGCGACAGCAGAGAGAAACTACAATTGTAGCAAAAAGTGGTTTCATAAACCAGCTGTGTATTTTATGTGATGCTACAATTGTGAATTCACAATCCTAGGATTGTTCTTTCACAATTCTACGATTGTAGTACACAATTCAAAAATTTTTTGCTACAATGCTACAATTGTAGCACACAGTTGTGAAGCAATTACACGCGAGTTTGGCAACTAAACTGAGCAACATTTATTTCAAATCTAAAAAGTTATTAAATAAACGTATTCCAACTAAAAAAATGTTAGAAAAGGACGTAAAACAATTTTTTAACGAAATACTTCAATACGAAAGCGGTTTCATAAAATTACAATCCTACAATTGTGGACTACAATTGTAGAATTTCAGTTTCACGAAGTCGCCCACAATTGTGAAAGCCAACAATTGTAGATTCACAATGGTTTCATAAACGCTACAATTGTAGGTGCTCTCAGCACGTTTAGATGCGCGACTTTTCAGGCTGCTACAATCAAAGGATTGTGGCCACAATTGTTGGTTTCATAAACAGAATTGTAGTTTTTTATGCTGGCTAGAATTGTGAAATTGTGCCACAATTTTCACAATTCTATTTAGCAGCCCGCGTTTTGTTTTTCAAATTTTCCGTTTGGCATCGTTTTATTATTTTGCAATCACGATATCTGTTTCGTTCTAATTCATTGTTTGCCAATTTATATTGACATCTTTTACGCGTCATGGTTATTTTTTAATAATTATTCAAGTAAATAATATAAATATAACTATAAATTCACATATACCTAAACTTCATTAAGGGGGTAATTGCGTTTTTAGGTGTTTTTTGGAAAGCTATAGCTCAGCGTTTACAAACTCAAGTCACAAAGGGTCTTTTGCATTAAGTAGAACAATATCTGACCTAAATGTATGCCATGCATTGAAACTTAGCCTTTGATTTTGTCCCCAGTATAAGCGGCTAATGAAAGGTACCTTCCAAAATATCACGATTTTTTACCAAAAGTTTGCGCCACAGCTCTGAATCATACAGTTACCGGTTGGGGCTGAAAGTTGGTAAGGTTTTCGACATGTTTGAAATGCCTAGGCATCTCCCCCACTTTTTTCATAACTAGTCAATTTACTGAGAAAATAGTTTAGAAGCGAACGCACCGAAAATTTACCATATTTTCTTATAATTAAAGCCCTCTAAAAATGTTCACAGGTGAAATTTCTAAAAAGTGAGAGACATGTTTCTGGGGATTTTGACCTTTACATAGTGATGTTAAAGTTGCCTTACGAGTTTCAGTTTAAGTTTCAGTTTCAGTTTCAGCTCTAGATTAGTTTCAGTTTCAGCTGTAGTTTCAGCTCCATCGAAATTTTAGTTTCAGTTTAAGTTTCAGTTTCAGTTTCAGCTCTAGATTAGTTTCAGTTTCAGCTGTAGTTTCAGCTCCGGCGAAATTTTAGTTTCAGTTTAAGTTTCAGTTTCAGTTTCAGTTTCAGCTCCAGAAGCATTCAGTTTCAGTTTCAGTTTTGCTATATTTTGTTTTCGTCACACTTTTCTACGTAGCGTATACGGTCGTCGACGTTGCCTTGTGAAGCCCCAAGCTTACATTAATGAACTATGCACATAAGATAAGATACATGTATACAGTCTGTAACTAGTGTTTGTGACCGGCCGGAATTTTCGGCCGGCCGGCCGGCCGAAAAAAGCCGGCGCCGGCCGGCTAAAATCAGCCGGCCGGACGGCCGGTCAAAATCGGCCGGCCGGCCGACCGGTTAAAAACACCGGCCAGCCAGCCAGATTCAACCGACTGACAAAATTAGGCCGGCATAACAATCCGGCAGGCTAATTTTATGCCGAAATGACACTCTGGACTGGTTTTATCCAAAAATTCGGCCGTTCCGGCCGGCCGGCCGAAGTTCTTCGCCAGCCCGGCCGCCGGCCGGCCGGCCGGCGGCTTTCGCGGCCGGTCACAAACACTATCTGTAACCAAAATGAAATTGAAGATGAACTGCATTTTTTATTACATTGCGATTTATACCGGTATATATACATGGTCAGACCGCAGCTCGCCACCAGCCCCGGCCGATCTCTAATATAGACATAGAGTAAGACACTATTATATACTCTTGCTTAGTGTATAATAGAAAATCAATAATTTGTGCGCAGGGGATGCTGAAACTGAAACTGCCTGAGGCTGAAACTGAAACTACAGTTTCAGTTTCAGCTTGTGTATACACGTACCCACACACACACTGAAAGCAGCATTGGCGGAAACTCAGTTGACCTGAAACTGAAACTATGTTTCAGTTTCAGTTTCGGCTTCTGTGTAATTTCAGTTTCAGTTTAAGTTTCAGTTTCAGCTCCAGCGGCATTTCAGTTTCAGCTGCTGTTTCAGCTCTGGACAGATTTTAGTTTCAGTTTAAGTTTCAGTTTCAGTTTCAGCTTTAGAATAGTTTCAGTTTCAGCTGAGGTTTCAGCTGCAGGATGGATTTAGTTTCAGTTTCAGTTTAAGTTTCAGGCGCTGAAACTGAAACATGTACAAGCTGAAACTAGTTTCAGTTTCAGTTTCAGTTTCCGCTCACATCACTACCTTTACAGTAATGTGCCAAAAATTCGTGCTCAGACCTCATTTGTAACTTGAGTTCTGTGGGCGCAAAATTTACATAGAAATCGAAAAAACCTCGAAAACGCAACTACCATCTTAAAAGCTCATCTTAATTGAAATAATTTCAAAATTTTTTGTCCCTATTTGTACTAAACTTGTAATTATATAGTTGAAAAATATCCGTTATATAGGGGAAAGTTTCCCTGACCAAAATTTTAATGCTATTTAACAAGTGTTCTGTGACTCAACCTAGTTGAAAATCAATTTTAATAATTAACACGGGTCGTTGTTATTAGAGTTCGCAATCGGGTCGGGTCGGGTCGGGTTAAAATTTCCCGAGCCGCGGGTCGAGCGGGTAAGTTCGGGTCAAAATTTATGGGTATAAATCCTAGATTACAGCTGGTCCTTTATTTCAGTAGAATTTTATTTTCTTTTTCTTTAGAATTTCTATCCTGCAGTTTTCTTTCTTGCAAGAAAATCGGAAATTTCTTCAACTGCGTTTCTTTTAGTTTTTCTGACGGGTCAGGGGGCAGCTTTTGTGTTAAAGCAGGCGCTGAACGTTATTTGCCTTCAAAGTTGTAAAACAGCTATTAATTGTCTTTATTTCGCAGTGGAAGCCATTCTTTCAAATTTTCTTTCTTTCAATTTTCCTTCGGTTTTCTTTCTTTAAAAATAATCTTTCTTTTTTCTTTCTATTTTTTTCAACTCAAATAAAAGACTAGCTGTATGTTTTGTTTGCCATTCATTTCTAAATCGGATGGTGGTTTCGCTATCTCTCTACGACGCACATAGCTCGAGCAATGGCCAAAACCTAGAAGGTGTCAGAATCACACTGTCTACCCAGTGATACTCTTGGCATTAAAGGGATAAATAGCATTAAAGTTTCGGCCAGGGAATTTTTCCCCCATACAATGGAAGAATATCCCGGGATATTTTGCCGAGGGAAATATTTCCACGTGACAGCCCCTCATTAAAGTTTCAACCTGTTTTTGACTTATTTTCACTCATTCTTTTTGGTATTGGCAAATACGGACAAGCGAATGAACGAGTAGAGGGCAGCAGCCAACGTCAGTTTTTTGATTCATACTTTTGTCCGTTCCAAAGTCAACGCTAAGTGTCCACAATTGTGGGATCGTAGGCTACAATTGGTAAGAGTCAGCGTAGAAATGTAGGATTGTAACGAACAACGCTAGAATTGTGTGCTACAATCCTACAATTGTAATTTCACAATTGTAGGATTGCGAAATTTTCACAATTGTTTTATGAAACCGCTTTTGGCTACAATTGTAGTTTTTCTCTACAATTGTAGACATGCTACAAACCTAAGATTGTAGAATTCTAAATTCAATGAATTCAACTGCTGAAATAGAACGTAATTCTACAATTCTAGACAAGCATCACGTGTCACAATTGTAAGTTTATGAAACCAACAATTGTGATCTACAATCCTAGGATTGTAGTGAACATTTCATGCATGCAGCAGGTGAAGTGAAGGCTACAATTGTGATGTACAATTGTAGGATTGTAAGGCTACAATTGTGAAGTTTCACAATTGTGGCTAGCTTGATGAAATCAATTTCACTGCATTTTCACAATTCTAGGCTACAATTGTAGGATTGTAGTTTTATGAAACCGGCCCCAGGCATTGAAACTTAACCTTTGATTTTTTTCTACGACACGCGGCTAAAGAAAGGTCCTTTCCAAAATATTGGGATTGTTTACAAAAAGTTTGCGCCACAGCTCTGAATCATACGAATCCGGTTGGGGCTGAAAGTTGCTGAAGCTTTTTATATGTTTAAAATCCCCAGGCATCTCCTTCCCTTATAAGATAACAAGTCAATTTATTGAGAAAATGGCTTAAAAATAGAGGCACCGAAAATTTAACGTATTTTCTTGTAATAAAAGCCCTCTAAAAATGTCCACAGGTGAAATTTCGAAAAACTGAGAGATATGCCTGGGGATTTTGACCTTTGCAATATGCAATACTGTGCCAAAAATTCGTGCTCAGGCTTCATTTGTAACTCTACTTCTGTGAGCGCAGAATTAACATAGAAATCACAAAAACCTGGAAAACGCACGTACCACCTTAACCCTATCACCACCTGTTTATGATAAGTCTAAGCTGGTACTATAATAGCTAAGTTTCGCAAAATCCTGTCGGAAAATCAAATATTATTTTATTTTCTTAAAAACGCGTCAGGTAAGACTAGCCACCACGTATGTCTTGTCCACAAAGATAATTCGGCGAAATCATCACTACCACCTGGGGCCGGTTTCATAAAACTACAATCCTACAATTGTAGCAAGCGCGAGACAGCAGGGAGAAATTACAATTGTAGCAAAAAGTGGTTTCATAAACCAGCTGTGTATTTTATGTGATGCTACAATTGTGTAATCACAATTCTAGGATTGTTCTTCCACAATCCTAGGATTGTAGTACACAATTGTAAAATTGTTTGCTACAATCCTAGGATTGTAGCAGTCAGTTGTAAAGCAATTACACTCAAATTTGGCAACAAATTTGCGCAACATTTATTTCAGATCTAAAAAGTTATTAAATAAACTTATTCAAACTGAAAAAATGTTAAAAAAGGACGCACAAACCTAATTTTTAACTAAATACTTGAATACGAAAGCGGTTTCATAAAATTACAATCCTACAATTGTGGACTACAATTGTAAAATTTCAGTTTCACCAAGTCGCCTAGAATTGTGAAAGCCTACAATTGTAGATTCACAACGGTTTCATAAACGCTACAATTGTAGGTGCTCTCAGCATGTATTGATGCGCGACTTTTCAGGCTGCTACAATGCTAGGATTGTGGCTACAATTGTTGGTTTCATAAACAGAATTGTAGATTTTTATGCTGACTAGAATTGTAAAATTGTGCTACAATTTTCACAATTCTAATTAGCAGCCCACGTTTTGCTTTGCAATTTTTCCGTTTGGCACAGATGTATTATTTTGCAATCACGATATCTGTTTCGTTCTATTTGATTGCTTGCCAATTTATATTGACGTTTTTTACGCTTCATGTTTATTTTTTAATAATTATTCACTTATACCTAAACTTCATTAAAAGCTAATCATAATTTAAATAATTTTAAATTTTTTTGTCCCTATTCGTTAAAAACTTGTAATTGTATAGTTGAAAAATATCCATTATATGGGGGGAAAATTTTTTCTGACCAAAATTTTTAATGCTATTTAACAAGTGTTCTGTGGCTCAGCCAGTTGAAATTCAATTTTAATAATAAACATGGGTCGTTCGTAACTTCGTAGTTCGTACCTAATTGTACCTATGGGTTTGGTTGGGTATGGGTAGAAACATTAGAAGCACGGGTTATCCGCACGTATCCATTGCAAACTGCGCAATCACGAAAAAATTTTGACTCTTGAAATCTGAAAAATCGCCAAACATTTTAGGTTTACGGAAGTTGAATTATAGTTTCAGTTTAGTAGTTTTAATAATGAAAGTATTAACAAAAAATAGTTACACGTGCACTACTCTTGAGAAAATGAAACTTGTGATTGTGTTACATAAAAATAGATTTTTACTAGAGTACAGCAAGTAGTCGCAGAAGTCATGCTACTAAAAAGGTGAGTGGCGCAACTATTTTGTCAGACTTTAGTTAGCATCTATTAGTTAGCATTTAGTACATATGCATACCTTATGTACATTAATGTAAAAATTGAATATTTTAAATGGCTGCTCATTCAGCAAGATTGTTAACCCTTCCATGCCCAGAGGATCATGTGAGATACAACATGATGAACTACCAAATCTAGGATAATACAACTTGACTAGTCTATTTTAGTGACAGCATATTTGAACTGTATTTTAGGACTAATAGGGCTTTGTATTAGGCGACATTTTTTAGTCCTACTGCCATAACAAAACTTATGCTTACTTACAGTCAGTTTCAAATGAAAATGCCTCTTGGCGTCTGAATTCCGACGCCAGACGCGTCGGATGACATCACCCGACGCGTCGGATGACATAATCCGACGCGTCCTGATTATATCACCCGACGCCAAGCTTTCTGGCCTCGCTAAGAAAAGTTTTGTCATTCGACACCAGCTGAAACTCGATAAAATTTAAATTTAACTCGATAATAATCGAAAAGGAGGGGCCGAGAATAGGGTTTGAAAACAATTGAGATAAATATGCATTAACAATCACTTTTTTCATCATTTTTCAAATTTACATAGGTAACTCAAACAAATAGCAAAGTAATTTCAAATTTGGAAAAAATATTTATCTTTTTGAAATTTTTGTGAAAATAACCCTTCTTTTAACTAAAGAACTGGGGGAGAGTCTGCCAGGTTACATCTTACATAAGACTGTTTGACTAACTGGCCAGAATAATGTCAGTGTACTTAGTTTTATCTTTTCGTATTTTAAATATCAATTTTTAAAAACGTTTTAAATTAATGTAAAATTTTTTGTACCTAAATCCTTTTATTAATGTAATAAAATTAGTTTAATTTAATAATCTCTAGCACACTCTAATGCTCTACTCTTAGTTTTTCACACCCCCCTATGCACTATAAACCTCAGCCCTTTGATATCAAGTTTTGCAACCCAATGCCAATGTAGACCCAGAATGCTTGGCAAAATTTTGGCGTCGGATGACATCACCCAACGCGTTGGATGACATCACCCGACGCGTCGGATGACCTCATCCGACGTGTCGGAAATTTTGGCGTCGGCCGACGCGTCGGAGGGATTTTCATTTGAAATGGACTGTAAGCAACGTGCAATTTGACTTTTTTTCATTGCAAAAGTAATCTTCGTTATGGCCACATTACAAAATTCGATTTCAACTCCGGCAGCCTGCTTTTTGTGCATCAGGAAAACCTTAGACCCTTAATCGGCTGATTATATTTTGTTTACTATTCATTTCTCTATAACATGGTGGTTTCGCTATCTCTCTGAGGGTCTTATCCAAAATTGGATTTATCGGATTAGATTTAAGTTTATTTCATCAATAACGCAGCGTCAGTTAAACATAATTGATTGAAACTTGGCACACACCGAGGTACTGTATGTGAGCCATGTGGGGCAAAATTCAGCCGGTTAGTTTCATTTTGTGCTGTGTTATTAGCAAAATTACTTTAAATCTAATCCGTTAAACCCACTTTTAGATAAGGTCCTACGACACACAGCTCGAGCAATGGCAAGAAATTAAAAACTATTCCGCTCTTTTGCGCATTTTTGCTTTAAGTCACTAACAAGCGCACTGAACCAAAATTTCACCCTCAGGTTTAATTGTTCTTTATGGACATAAGGGGGAGAAACATATGTGAAAATTAGAGAACTTTCGTTTTTGACCTGGGTGGTCTCCTTTACGTGTGGCTACTGGCTACTCATGTCAAACTAAAAAAAAGATTCTCCAGTTTTTCTTATTTTTACACATGTTGCTACCATACATTGGCGTGGAGGGGGATTGGCGGGAGATGCCCCCCCCCAGGAAAGTGCACTCCCTCCCCCACTGTTTCCCCTGACTTCTTTTATCCCCCCTAAGCGAGCAAAAATTCACGTAGTACGCCCCATTCCCCCATCGACGGCTCTCCCCCAGATTTCCTCAGACGCACACGTGTGGTTGCTACCCCACAGCACCTCTACTTCAAATAAAAACAACTAACCTTGAAGGTAATCCTTTCAGTTTGTCAGTGTATTTACATAGACAAAAGCGTGACAAAAAAGGCCAATTTTTTTCGAGAAGCATTCAAATTTTCGAGAGCATCTAGTCAAAATTGCCATTGTTTTTAGTTTTTTACATCTGCAACGCGCCTCCAAGGTAGCCACGATCAGGGCAAATTTGATGCATCAAAGAATATAAAATTTTACTTACACATGTAGCCTCTCTTAAGGGGGTAGTGTCGCGAAAGCAGTTTTGCTCATAGGCTGTGAAAATAGAACTTTTTGTTTTGAAGTAGTACATTCAATGAGAAGCTAGTCCAACGCTGTATGGTATCAAATAATTACTGCGAGACATCACACTATCAATATTGACAAATATCTTGGACCAATCGTCATTAGTAAGTCAGACATCACACAATAGGGACATAAAAGTTTAAAAAATCAAGCCAGATATCAGATTGGCCAGCTTGTGAAGTACACATAATGTGTGGACGCACAATTTTTTGCGACAAATAAGAAAAAAAAAAAGAAGGGGCGTGTTTTTTTTTTGTTGTAAAAAAGAGGGGTGGTTTTTTTACAATTTATATTTATTGTTGTTTCTTTTTTTTTGTTTGTGTACACCTTCACAGTTCAAACTAGTATTACTCCACAGCCGCTACAGTAATCTGCATTAAATTTTGTGTGCATAAACTACAACATACGTGCTATTAGTCTGTGTAAAAAAACTAAACAGAAAAATTGATAAATGTGACTAAAAAATGGAATGTGAATAGGTTTTTTTTCGTCATTTTTCTGACTTTGAGACATTATTGCAAACTATATGCTGCACCAATTTTGCTGAAACTTGGCAAAATAATTTACCTTTAGATAGATTTTTTAAATATAGACAGAACAATTTCTAACATTTTACTGAACAAGTTTTACAGTCGCGCAAAGTCGACTGCTTTCGCGACACTACCCCCTTAAGCTAAGAAAAATTGTGGCAGATATAAAACTGAGTTTGTCGAATTAAAAAGCTCAACTTTGCTCATACACAATGGAATTTTTAACACCCCAACCCCAAATATGTTGTGTGAATTGGACCAATTCCTTTATAGGATTAAAGCAAAGAAGTTTAGGTATGGGTTTGAACTAAAATAAAATATCTGATTTACTTTAACTAGTTTAGTTTGTTTAGTCCGATGTCATTCCATTCCTAAACCTTGGACTAAAAGAAGTCCATTCCGTTTAGTTATGTAAAAAATGTGCCTTTCAGATAGTAAAAAAACAGTATATATGGAATAAAATTACAAAATACGTGCATATTTCAGTATAGAAAAATTATTAAATTGGTTATCAAAAAATTGTAGAAAAACAGCAAAAAATACTCTAAAAATACAATTAAAACAGTAATTGTTAAAAATAACAACAATCAAAATCAACAACTGTACGAAAAAATTATATGTGCACTATATAAGCGCATATAAGTTCATCCCTGCGGAATGCAACGAATATGCAAAAACGCTGAAAGTGTCCACATTTGTGGGATTGTAGGCTACAATTGTAGAATTGTAGCCTACAACTGTAAGAGTCAGCGTAGAATTGTAGGATTGTAACGAACAACGCTAGAATTGTGTGCTACAATCCTACAATTGTAAATTCACAATTGTAGGATTGTAAAATTTGCACAATTGGTTTATGAAACCGCATTTGGCTACAATTGTAGTTTGTCGCTACAATTGTAGACATGCTACAAGCCTAGGATTGTAGAATTCTAAATGGAATGAATTCAACTGCTGAAATAGAACGTAATTCTACAATTCTAGACAAACATCACGTGTCACAATTGTAAGTTTATGAAACCAAAAATTGTGATCTACAATCCTAGGATTGTAGTGAAGGTGGGGTGTGGTTTTTTTTTTTTTTTTTTTTTTGTGTTGGGGGTGGGGGGTGGGGGGGGGGGGTGGTGGGTGTGGGGGGGGGGGGGTGGGGGGGGGGGGGTGGGGGGGGTTGGTGTGTTGTTTTTGTTTTGTTTTTGCTTTGGTGGGGGTGGGTGTGCGCGTGTCTTTTTGTTCATTTCATGCTACGTACGAGCATCAGACTCTATTTTTATTTACAACTGTAGGTAATAAAGCCATTTTTGGCATTAACAGGTCAAGGTCATCTCCAGACCGTATGTATATGTATGTCCAAGAAATTAGCCAAAATGCAAGAAAACTTTGCAAGATATTAAATTTTGTCCCTATTCCTGTCCGTTGTTATGAACAAGTACTAACTGAACTAGCTACATTTAGACCTTTAATGAAATTCGTTCATCAAAACAAACGCATGAAACAATTTATTGGTGCAGGTTTGCGTGCTGCATTTTAGCAGGTGCTACATTTTACGAACAATTATGCAAGATTTGTTCATGGGTCGTAAAGAGGTGGAGGAAAGAAGGATTTATTCCGTGCCGAACGAGCCAGTTCTATGCTTATCGCTGGCTCTTGGAATTGATTGCTTGATCGAATACAATAATCGATTACCATATATTGACTATTTATCAAATGATAAACTTATACTGCCGTCTTATGCTTGTTATCAAGTTTTTTATTATTTTTTTAGACGTTCGAGGTGTCAGGTTTTGGAAATGTATTTGTTTTACTTCGTGGTTTGTGATTGAGTTAGTTTGTACTCGGATGGTAGAAAGATTACTCATTTTTCTTAAATAATACATGTATACCTAACAGGGGCAGTTCATGCTTCTGTGCTGACATTGGAACATAAGAACAAACGGATGAGCGGACGTCCGGACAAACGGAGTGGCAGAACGGTTGTTTGCAGAACAGCCGCATGTCAGTTTGCCCTGATGTTCGTTCGTCCAAATCACAAGCACAACAGCAGTTACATACAGCAGGCGGACATACGGCTCTAAAGTATGTATGAATATAGTTTTTTTGACCTGCTTGCCATACATTCGCATATATATTCGTACGTCTCTATGCCAGCTTGCCCTAGAAGTGTGAATGAAAAACGGACGAAACAGGCTTTGTCCGCTTGCCCTAAGTTACTTTGTCCGTCTGTCCTATCTCCGTTTGTCCGAATGTCCAATTGAAGTATGAATCGACACTTATAGTACATAAATGTGATAACATATGTAATTCTGATTAACAGCTACAAAGTTCACACTAAGCCAAAGTTTGCGCTGTATAACAGAACCGTTAATTGTGTGATATTGTTAATTCGGATCACCAACCTAAAGTCAGTGTAATGGAAATTACGTTAAAGTAAAGTCAAAATAGCGTAAGACAGCGTAACTTAAGTAGCGTAACGTAAGTTACATGATATAACTCTGTGTAAAGTGTAATTCGGTTTGAAAATCTCGAACTGTGAAGTTTTTGTTACACCTAATGCAATGTTTTATTTAATAGCTTTTTTGAGTTTTTTAATGGCATGTTTTTTTTACATTGTAGCTGTGACCGTACATCCGTACCACTGCTTCAGTTTTTCTACAGTTTTATAGGCTGATTTTATATACATACATATGTTTATTTCGTAGCCAATAAATGGTTTTTACGACATTTTTGTGTACTTTTCATCTTTATTTTCTAGTCATATAATTAGCTATGCAGATTTAGGGTAATTACTTTATATGTACTCGGTTGTGTACAAGATTTTTAATTATATATTGAGTATGTACGCAACTGACAAAATAATATTCAGCCAAAAATTGCTAAAAGTACATAATAGGGAAGAGTATGGCACTGTAAGACTGTAATTTTATACCAGCAAAGTAACGATTACCTTTCAAGAGGGCAATTTGTACGGTCAGTTACAGTAAACAATGGGTAGTCTGTTTGCCGAAGTGATTAGCCGCGTTTGCACACAGACAGATGGAGTTTAAAGAGTTAATAGGATTAGTGAATTAATGTAGGATTGCGTACTCCGCAGGCATATTAGGCCGATCAAGCAAAAGGGCCTACAAACAATGTGAACAAAATGCTTACATTATGCACTTGACTTGATTTGATTCACAATTTTCAAATAATAAGGGGAATCGAACCCTGGGTGTTTGGAGCTTGAATAGAGCGTGCTAGCCACCACACAACCAAGAACCTGTTTATATACGTGTACACGAAGGAAAATTGGCCATTTCTCTATGTGATTAAAGATTATTATATTATATTTATTATTAGATTATATTTTTAATTCGACTAAACGATTTAAAAATCATGCTTACAAGTGCCATTAATAATTCCCTGGACTAACCGGACTTCACTATTGACGAAGTATGGTAAAGTTTAAGTGTAAATTTCACAAAGGTAGTTTTATAAAACCATGATTTTACGTTGCCTGATTTGTTAGAAATTTTGTAGATTTTCTCAAATCATGGCTTTAGCTTAGTTGACACTTCAAACCGAGCTTACATAATACCATAGTTTAAGAAATTCTACGAAATTTATAATGAACCAAGCAATTTATGGACAAAAAGCAATTTATGTACAAGGGAATAAAACCAAAAAAATTTTCGGCTTACACGATTAATTTCTGATTCGCTAAATTTTGTGGCAGGATTTAAGTCCAAAGCAGTCTAATCTGCAATTATCAATGGTCAATTTGTCTGAATTCGGAAAAACAGGAAGTTGAATTGGGAAGAAAATATTCAAATCTGACTGCAATCAAATACTTTGCAAATATTAGGGTTAGTCTAGATTAACGTTTGGATTAGCTTTGTAATCTGACATTTGAGGCTGATATGTAATTTTGGTATTTTTAAAAATTAGGTTGAACATATTTGCAGAGAATATTCGACAGAAACCCATTTTAAAATCGGCTTGAAAAACCTAAAGTAGAAATTAAAATTGTACAAGAAACAAAACTCCATCTGAGCCTGAGCTTGAAATACACTGATGTAGTTAAATCGATTCAGTTAAATCACAAATATATACACACATAGCAGTTACATAGCAGCTAGATCTCAATATCAACAAATTAAAATTGTAAGCGCACTCCGCATCATTCTTCAATCTTCATTAAAGCGTCCTCAACGAGCGTTTCTATACAGCACTTGCGTCGAGCTCTGAGCCGATCAGATTCGCGCATCGTCAGAGTGTTTCAATTTTTGAAGAATTGTTGTACTAGTTTGTTTTAGCCTGAGACTGAGCCTAAGCATCAGCCTAAGCTAAGCCCTGGGCCTAAGCCTAAGGCCAAACCTAAGTCCAGCCTGAGCCAAAGATAGTTTGAGGCAATGGCTGTAAATAGGCAAAAGTGCGTCTTTTGACTGATTTAAGCAATTTAAGCTAAATCGGTTCAAGCTAACTCTCCTTTGAGTTATATACTTCATAGACCAACTTTAACGGTCCCCAACAATTCAATGGTCACTCAGTTTGTGTTGACCTGTCGTCTCCAGCCCGGGTCTCCCCTGCCGACTGACCATTGTCCACTCAGACCAATTACACAAAGTGACCAGCGGGACCCCAGCCCGCTCTCGCACCTCATTGTTCATTACGTAAATAGGCTAGGTAGAAGCAGGAGTAGATACACTGTGGGGTATTCTCTGGGTAGGTAGCTTTGGTGCAATGAATCGGCAGGTCTGCGGATATGGTACATAATAAACGTAAATTTAGATATGACTAATAATTTGTTATATACATTGTGTATGTATATAATGATGTGGTTTGGAATAATGTTTTCAATAATTTTCAAGGCCTGTCTCCAGTTTAACACTAAAACTACATGGAATCATGGAAGACGATTGCACTATAGTATATACGCGGCGGCCTAGACGTGGTGTAATTACCGCAAGTCCCGTAAAAGAAAAACCCCAATCCCAATGAGAGGTTGTGACAAAATTTAGGACAACGACTGAACCAGGAGAGTATTAAAATGCTCATTTCTTTGACGTACAGTCCTGGCCTCAAATAGTGTACTTCGTGCGTGCGTGTGCGAGTGACTTCGAGTGTTCGTGCGAATATCGTGTGGAAAAATTTTCGAGTGAGGTCAACCTAAGGTCACTGCTCTTAGCATACCGGTAAATACATACGTGCTTAAGAATTTAGCTTGCAGGCTACGTACTTACGTATATGTGCTAGGTCAAAAGGTTAGCAAAGGTCATAAAACTTTACTCGGACCACTCCAACTTTTCTCGCTGAGGTATTCATTACAACTGCGAGTGAACTTGGAGTAGACTTCGTGTCAACTCCGAGTGAAGGGACACTATTTGAGGCCAGGACTGTAGATGACCATATTTATGTCTCAAGTCAATGTACATGGTCTCTTACGTCAGATATATATACCTGTCCTTGTAGTTGATCCAATTTTGGTTTTTTTTGTACTGACAAACGTAAATGTAGATATTCGCGGTGTCTGCGTCTAGTCCTATGTCTCATTCTTTATTTCGTTATTTATTTTTTTGTATTCTGTATCGTTTACTTGATAATAATGGTTCTAGCTAGAAGTTGTCACTTTTGACAGACTTATAGAAACAGCATGAATCAGCCTTTAGCTATGGTAGTAGAGACAAATTAAGCTGGAAGGATTCACCAGAAAATGATAATGAAAAGGTCATTAAATGGTGATTCTGAACTACCAAGCGACTGATTTAATTTTTGACCGAGCAGACCCAAGCGGCTAAAGCCTTGAAATTTGGTTCAATTGTTGTCAAGATGGATTAGATAGAAGCCAATTGTGGGGGCTGATAATTTTTCTGGGCAGTGAAATCTTCAGAACAACGCTAAGACCACTTCAGAAATTCTCATTTCTACTAATTGAGATGAATATATGCGTCTTCCTGAATTTTTGAGTCTGAGAAATGATTAAATTATGAAATTCGGAAATTTTTAGATAGGTATGTTGGGTTCAAATTTGTACATACAAGTTATGTAGGATCCAACAATGTATGAACGAGCATTATACGGACAGAATATGGACGAGACTTTTGCGGGCTAACGGTCATTTTTTGCTTAAAACGATTTTCTAAAGTCCAACCAAGACATGCTAGACCCTACAAAAAATACGCGATTTCACTACGAAAAAAACAAATTCGAGGCATCAAGAGCATAGTGAGTAATCACAAAGATCACACACCTGTTTTGTCTCTGGGTTCAGCAATTTTTGGTCAGACTGTAGTCAGACTAAAAGAAGTAATGTAAGTGCGCACGCTAGAAGTGTAACTAAATATGAATCGGTAAGGAAATAGACCGCAAGTGCAAGTTTAGATCTGATTGTATAACCATACGAGCGACAGTGTTTGGATTTTGTGGGAATAGATGACTCGGAAAGAAATATTATCTACCAAAATGACATAATTACCTAATGTCTAATGTAATTTTTGATCTGCAACTTTAATATTTCACAGAATTGGAAGACTTTTAAGCCTGCGTTTGATGCAGCCTTCAAGCAGAGGCCTGCACGGGCCTAAATGTTCCGGACCGGGTTCAGCCCGGACCGTTACCTGCGATCGTCGCCCCTGCCACTAGCAGGAAAATGGGGCAATGGTGTGTTGTCTATCACTATAACTCGTACCCAGGCTTTTGTCTTCAACTAAGAGACTGTAAACAATCTCACTACGGCAGCACCAAGAAAAATCACATTTTGTTAATAAAGCATTATATTGCACCAATAATCACGTAATTGTTCTCATGAAAATTGATAACAAAAACACTAAGCTAAAATCTTGCAGGGGTCGGTGGGCATCAGCCCCCAGAAAGAATATTTTAGTCTTTAGGTACAGTACAGCTCAAAATTAACATCATATGATTCCGGAGTCAACGTCACTGACTTCATTTTGCAGTCAGTGACTGCAGTCAAACTATTGACGTCACAGGTCCAACTTACTTCCGGTAGTTTTGAAATTCATTAACTGACTCCGGAGTCGGAGTCAGTGACTGCGGAATCAGCATCACATTAGTCATCACCTCTTTTCAAATGGCTTACATGTGTATGCGGATATACATAAATGTGTGTGTATGAGTGTAGCATATTTTGTGTTAGTGATGACTAAGGTGATGCTGATTCCGCAATCACTGACTCTGATTCCGGAGTCAGTTGATGAAAATCAAAACTACAGGAAGTAACATTGGACCTGTGACGTCAATAGGTTGACTGCAGTCACTGACTGCAAAATGAAGTCAGTGACGCTGACTCCGGAATCATATGATGTTAATTTTGAGCTGTACTGTAAATGTGGTCAGTTGGTGACATCAGAAATTTTTTACCGGCCAGGAAACATGTAACATATAGCGGCCCATGTGTACCATTTTACAGGGGAAAAATTTAGCACATTCAGATTACGTCAAAAATATCCATGAGCCTTCTGATTCAAACACAAAATTTTAGGGTATGCGAGTCGTGTAATGCTTATAAGTAGGAAACTGTAGTTTAAATAATAATAAAATAAATAAAATAATAAGTTTAAAATATTTTTAACTTTAACTAAACACTGGGTCTCACTTCAACTTAACTTACTTAAGCTTTACTTAAAGTCTTACTTTAACTCCAATAAAAATGTGCAAAAGTTTTTGCCATCATTGTAACTTGGAAGCCTGAAAGGCTTGTGATTATTTGGCGGTTCTGAGAACGCAGAAATAAAAATTCAAAATTCAACAAAATTTTCAAAATATAAATTGCAAAATTTGAAGGGCAGTATATATCAAAAATTATAATCCCTCACTGTTTGTCGTGCAGTCAAAATTTAGATCGGAGTTCGCGATTCTCGGAAGCGCAACAAATTTCTTCAAAATTGCGGAATCAAAAGTAAAAACACCTAAAATGCAGTCATTATTGGCAGTATCGCTGGTACTGTCTTACATGGTTAGGCGCACCCACGTATATGATCGTGAAAGTTCGTAAAAGTCTGTCTACAACTAATCGTTTGTCAAGTCTACAAATGCTTTTGTTACTGAAAAAATAGATCCGTTCTGTGGTTTTATGAAAAATTATGATGTAAAATAATTTTATGTGTGGTCTTAGGCGACACAAAATAAATGCGAAATGTGGCACTTTATATGGTGCAAACTAGAAGTTTGTAATTTACAGATGAGTCGAATTATAGCATCAAGTAGGGTAATATGGCTAAATGCACCAAAAATGCGTTCATATTGTCCCGGTCTACCCTATGTACTCTTGAACACCAATTCTTTAATTACTTCGTTGTGCATTTTATATGTAGGATTAGTCTTTAGTCTTAGGTATATACATAGGTCTCTGATCACTTCAATGGGCGAACGGTCTACATAAAAGTTCAAAGTAGGATTGTACAGTTCCGTTAGCTGTTTTAATTTAAAAATTACAAAGAAAGTCACTCTCTCTCACGTGTGAAGTGCAGTACTCAGTTTGTTTTTGTATATGTTATCATGTGTAATTTAAAATTACACTTTTTTTAATTTAACAGATGTTGTGTACTCTAATCGGATAATAGACACTAGACATATGGTACTGTATACATACATTTATTCCTCAATAAATACTGTACTTACAGTACTTAATGAGGAGCAAATGTACAGTAATGTCCTGTAATATTCAAATTTAAATTGCCAAATTTATGATAATTTTTTCCGCAAAAATCATCACATTAAAACTACGCTGAAATTTATTAGTTGCATTAACTGTTGGTCAGGTAAATTTAGCATGATACTATATTTTAGTAGACCAATACATTTCAGAGGGGTGTCTGTTGAAACTCTGTTAATTAGTTTTATAAAAATTTTGTCATATGATAGTTTTTAAGTTCAACTTAAGGAAAATTTTTCATTTTGTTTTGCAATTTTTTATTTTAATGGAGGGACTAGGAAATAATAACGTATATATTTTAAATCAGTAATGATAAAAGAAGTATTTTTTAATTGGGGTCTGTTTGTAGGTATCGAAAGAATTAATAATTAATATTTAATGAACATATTTATGTAACTAATTAACTAATAATAAGATCATTCCTAGTTACTGCTCACCGCATTACTTGGGGAAAAATCAAAAGCGCCCCCCTGTTTAGACTTTAATCAGACATCATATCAACCACCATTGTAACACAGTTTGCGTCCATATGTGCTGATTAGAAATCAATTATATTCGCAAGAGTGATTCGAAATTTTGTTGCTATAATTTTGAGCCATTTGGCGTAACCAAATATTCAGAACACGCCAAATGGGCAAACATAAATTAAGTCAAACCCCTGAATGGTTCGTTACATTGCGACGGGGTTAGATAATCGACAAATGTCGGTGGAAATTTCGCTAACGTGCAGAATTGAATGTTGAAAAGGTGAATTTGCATTTTGAATGAATGATAGTATAACTGATTTTTTAAAAGTAATCGTAAGACCTACGCAAATAGTCGTACTTAAATTACGCAACATATATCCACTTACTGGACTTTAGAATGACGCAACTGTAGTTAACTCAATTGGCGCAAAATCCAGAAAAAAAGACGCAACATATGTACACGAAAATGGCGCAACAGTACTTTCTGACATGGCGTGACCTCACTTCTCAAATGCACCAAATATACTGAAACAACGCCAACTACTTTACTGCTGATTTCTAGATCACTGGACTTAAGGCCCGGTTCACTTTACTTTTTTTACTTTTTATTTTATACTTTATACTTATTATTAATTTTGCTAAGTGTTCACACAGGCTTACTTTTTATTTAAGACATGACGCATTCAATTGGCTGGCTTTGGCGCAGTGGTACATAATATGTCAAAAAGCAAATCTTACCAAAAAAAATGAAGCTCAATACGCGGAGCTTCTGATAGGCTAGATTGCAGAAGTAAAAAATAAAAAGTAGAACAGGGTTTCTACTTTTATTTAAGGTCAAATGTAAAAAGTAAACAGTACGTTCTGTATGAAGCGAAATTTTCACTTTTGGCCCAAACGTAAAAAGTATGTCTGTGTGTACCGGGCCTAAGTTTTAACGCAGAGTATTTTACGTGTAGTATTATTGCCTAAACTTAAAAATTAATCCAATTAGGTTTGTTGAAGGCACCAATTCCTATGTATTTACACGATGTGTAAGACATGTACACAAGCACCAAGGTTGTAATATAAAAGATACATCGATTTGTACAATCAATAAGGAAATATCACAAAGGATGAAATTCGCATACGATAAAAATAATGTTGAAGTTGCAAGATACAGTTTAGTAGGTAGCTTAAAAAGTTTAAATTGGAAAAAATTCAGAAAAAATTCAGTTGAACGAATTTATACATATAAATACATTCTCAGCAAAAAATCTAACAGATTCCTCAGCAAATTTTCTGCGAGTGCTCAAGCTATTAATACCATTCGAAGAAAAAATCTGAAAAATAGGAATGTGCTAAAATTCAGTAAATATTCAGTAGATTGATACTTGGTTACTAAATTTTAACTAAATAACTGAATTAGGAGCAGAGAGGAAATAGTTGTATGCCTATGCCGTAATAGCGTAAATTACAACTTACAAGATCAAAAAAAGGAAAAATACAAATAAATTAGCAATTTACAATTACTTCTTTGGCAAGAAATGGTCAAATAATAATAGGATCTACAAACTACAAGATACTATTTCGGAATAGTGGTAAAGTTACTGTAAACGTAATGTATGTAGCAAGCAAGCCGTTATTTTTCAGTGTTTTGAATTTGGCTTAAAATCTAGCACTATGCAGGTTTTATCAAAAATATGAGCTATAAAAATTCTGAAGCTCTTTTCGTACTTGAAAACAGACAAAATATGAACCACGGCTAAACAATCTATTCATACTCATAGTCGTACATACAGTCCCGGCCAGAAATAGTGTCCCTTCGTCTTCGCGAAAGCGAAGATGCGAAGGCCTTCGCGAATTCGCGAACATTAAATTGGCACGAAGGCAAGCTGTAAAATATTTGCGGCTAGTGTGTCAAGGCTTAGTCTGGCTACATATGCGTGAAATACGTACGCTATGCGCATTTACGCCTATGTGCATTAGCAGGCTGACCCCTAGAGCTGCGAAGGAATGTGCAAAGAGGTCATTACGTACGACCGGAAAATAATCGCGAAGGCGCGAATAAAAGGTATTCGCTTTCGCGAAAATAGGTACCCTAGTTATGGCCGGGACTGTATGTCCGTTTAGCTGGCAAACTTTGAAAACCTTGAAACATCTGTATTCGTTATTACATTATGTTTAGCTACGCGCAGTGGAACGAATTAATTTATCAAAGTAATTCTGCTGCTTACCCGACATACGGCTGTGAGTATGAATCGACCCATACAATTTACACAAACTCAGAATCACGAATATCAACCTCTGCCCGAGGAGCATAGACCAGTACAGTTTTGGGCTTAGTAACTGTACCATTAGCTAGACTAGTATTAGTGTTCGAATTAGATAAGCCGGCGCAATTACTAGGTTTTCTAAAATTGTCATTAGTCAGTGTCAAAAAGCGTCGATCAGAGTTAGATCGTGGCTGCCGACTAGAATTGGTCGATTTTTTCGAGTTCCAAGTTCCAAATTGACCCGCAGCGCCGAAATCGCTAGTCGAGCAAGAAGCACAGGGACAGCGGTGTGGGGCTATCTCGAAATTGTTGTCCAAAAAAGGATCTTCGCTTTGAGTCGATTTGTTCATGGATCGAAGGGTGCTTTTTCGACTTCGTTTCGACGCCGAATTTTGCAAATGATCACTAGAGTTTTCGCTCGAAAAGCAACGATCATTATTGCAGGCGCATTGACTGCAATTTGAACTCGAACTTGGCGAACTTTTTGACGAGAAACCGCCGGTTTCAATTGAACGGTTCTCCACAGACCGGTTTGGAACCGTTATACAAGAGTCACCGGGTATTTCCTCGTAAATACCGGCGCGACCTGACCCCTCCTCAATTGTGGATCGAGTCTCATAGGTGGGCAGGGCGCAATTGGAAACTATCAAACCGCCCCTAACGGCGGGCATTATAGCAGGATCACAGTAAGCGGGGGAGGGGGTGGACTGGTTTAGTCGAAGTCCATACATCGATTTGCCAAGCGTATAACCCTGAAATAAAAAATGGCTAAAAATGATACGTATGGATTGGTATACATTATCGATGTTTGTATTTTTGTTACTTCTGTAGAAGGAACAACAGTGTGACCGTTTGGTCTGTACTGTCTTCTAACAAAATTGTAGTGCTGCAGTGTAAATTTGTGGTTGCTCATTCACACGAGCTACATACCTACATATATACTTTGGTAATTTTCTATGCAGTGGTTTATTGTTAATTCAGCTAATCTACATCAACTAATTTGATTGTCAGAATCGTCACTACATAAGTTATAAACACTCGTATATATATACATACGTAAAGTAATCAAAATTGCATGCGTAAGTCTGTAGCAAGTCTCAAAACCCAAAACAGACCAAAATTTTGTGTCCAATCAACAGTGTGCCATGATATATGGGTCTGTCAACTGGGCTGGTAAAAGCTATAATGCTAATTGCGTGTTTATACCAAGCCGAGAATAAAAACAAGTGGTGACGGATTAGAACCAATTCTTCGGATTGAACTGTCAGAATTAAAAAAAGCTGGATTTAGGAGAATAATTATCAAGTGTTGGCTTATTGGTTAAAAAAACACTGTTTCAAATATATTTAGGTTGAGATTGTTATAAATTTATTTGCTAGATTTAATGGAAACGAGATACATAGTTAGGTATTTGGCTAATAATATTATACTGCTTCTTTGCCTGGTATATGTGGTTGGCTAGAGCTCCCTAGTGTCCAAATAAGGTCTAGTTTTTACCATCAACATACTATTGGGCAAGTATAAAAAATACATACAAGTATAGCGAAAAAAAATAGTCTAAAAAAATAAAAAGAAACTATAAAGTCTTGCATGAGATTCGAACTTTTAAGCTCTGCAACGCTCCTAAGCGCTCTTACGTTAATGGTTGCGGTGGGTCTTTGGGTTGATCTAAAACTGCAGTGCTGACTGAAAAACCATCTGGTCTTTCGATCGACCGTGGTTGACGCTGAATTCGCGCCACTTCCCGACAATGAGGCTCGACCCACCAGCTTCCCATTTTCCCGAGCTTGTCTCCTAAAACAAATGAAAATGAATGAAAAAATTGTTAGACACTTGTGAAATATATATTCTGCTAAATATCCTCAGTTGATAAAACAGGTGAAATATTCTTAATATTCCTATGGTTGCTAACGAGATCTATTTATGGAAATATTGATTGTGAATAAGGTTAGATTGAACAATAAAGTCATATACGGTGGCAATTAGTAAACAATAATTTTTTGTTTTATTGTAGTTAATTATGTTAGATATAATTATTGATACTGTGAAAAAGTATGAACAACAATTTTCATAAAGGTATGTATTTTTTCAAGGCACACAAGTAGGTTTTTAGTTAATCTTAGTTGCAATCTTATTAAATTCCATTACAAAAAGTTATTAAAGTTTAAAGTAATTTTTAATTTTTAGATTTTGTCTATATTGATATCTAAATTCTGAGTAATGAGCTTACATATAAATAACCAACAAAAATTACACGCAAAATTCTGAGTACTGTGACAGTACCTTCTGAGATAGAGCAGCATCAACACAGCCCCAGTACCAAATAAGGTAAAAGCCACTACAGCGCTTGCGATAAACGCAGCCGAAGCGTTCATATCCGAAAAGGAGGGGGTAAGGAAGGAATTAGGGGGGTCTAGAATACCCGGCCATTCCAGGGAACAGGATTCGAAGGGGGTGTCAGGGTTAGGCTCCAGAAAGGCCCACGGTTCGGGGGGAGGGGGTATTTTAAATTCAGGGGGTGATTGGTTGCAGCAGTCTGGAAACACGCCATTGGACATTATGGCTTCGATTGTTAGCTGAGAGAGGGGGCCTCGGGCCATACCGATTTCGGACCAAAATTCCATGCCATATATGGGCGATGATAAATAATCGATATGCAAAATAGGTGGATTACATCTAGTGCTGAAAATAAAAAAAATAAATACCATTTATGTTTGTATACATCTGTTTTTACCTATTTGTCAATGTAAATGCAATTTGCGTTTGTATAGAAGTATTTTTATATACATATTTGTCAATGGTGAATCGATAATTTTTTAATTTTTGCGCGGAATTTGGGTAGAAAGGTTAGAATTGAAGAAAAAACGAAAAAACGAAGAACTGAAGAAAGAAAGCAAAAAATTGATAAGAAAATGTCTAGCCTAATTTATAAATTCAAAAATTGTAAGCACAAACGTAAGTACCTAATTACATACATCAGTATCGATAGACAACACGAAAAGAATGTAAAAGAAACAATTAAGTTAAAATATGAATAACCTAATATATAAATAGTAGAGCAATATCAATCGGCTATCACCCAACTATTTTTTGATATATGTATAAGTATAACTAACTATGTAAAACTGATAGATTTAAAACTTAAACGTTCGATAGATACCAAGTTCTATACCATAACTATGAAACTGTAGTACTACTCCCAAGTAAGTACCAAAACATGCCAAAACATTCAACGAACAGCAATTGAAGTGGTAAAAAAGATATGATTCCAGTATTGTCTAAATGAATTACTGTAAAAAATTGTGAACAAAAAAGTTTTGGCAGTTATTTACAATAATTTGTAATGACTACTTAACCGGAGCCTGAAAGGCAAAAACAATTTTTCTGTAACAGTTTTTTATTGTATGGTATCAAATTAGGCTATAATTGAGCTTTAAAAACAACTTTTAAGTTAGATTAACTTACAGTCTAATCCATTTAATGCGTGAGGGATTATTTAATATGTAATTCAGCGGATTAAATTTAATATTATTTCGTTATTGACTATTAATCATTAAGTATTAATATTAACTATTAAATATCCGTAAAATTCAATTTGGACAAGATTTTTTAACAAATTTTTGACACTGTAACGCACACAATGGGTTAACTTTAAGTTGTAATTGTAAATACAAAAAAACCACAGCTAAACAGGAAACTATAATTTCAGAAAATGACTAATGTAAAAATAATTTGCGGAACAATTTTTGTGAACTTTGATTGTAGTTGTTGATGGCGTAAATATTTAATCACAAAATTAATCCACGCAAAAGTTTAAAAATTTGTATTGTACATATTGCAGTTTTGCCCATAAGGCTTGACCGCAAGGTTGTCCACTTGTCCATAAAACTGTACCCTAGTCCGTAAATAAGTCCACTTATTTACGAGACTGCGTGCTTGTTCGTAAGGCTGTTCGCTTGTTCAGAAAGTTTTCAGCTTGTCAGTAAGGGTCTTATCTAAAATTGGATTTATCGGATTAGATTTAACTTTATTTCGTCAATAACGCCGCGTCAGTTAAAAATAATTTACTGAAACTTGGCACATACCGAGATACATAATGTATGTAAGCCACGTAGGGCAAAATTGCAGCCGGCTATTTTAACTTTGTGGTGTGTTATTAGCAAAATTAATTTAAATCGAATCCGTTAAATCCAATTTTGGATAAGGCCCTTAAGCCTATTCGCTTGTTCGTAAGACTATCCTTTTGTTCTTTACTTTGTCCGCTTGTTCAGGAAGCTTTCCATTTGTCAGTAAGACTGTCCGCTTGTCCACAAGCACTAATTTTAATCAACTGGTATAAAAATCTAATAGTATATAGATTTATTATTAATATATAATTGTGACAAAAACGGCGCCATACAAAACAGCCAATTCAAAACACAATCATCAGCCGCAGACAAAAAAGTTGAATCCAGTTAGGCGTGCACAAAATTGAAACGAAATTATCCAAATTTACTGAGGCTGAAAGTCATGGAAAAGTTTTTTGTCCCAAACTTTGCCGCGCTAAAACTTTATAAACACTTTGGGAAAAAATTGGTAGAAAGTTACAATAAGGTACGTTACTCTTGCAAATACCGGTTCCCGCAAAAGAACAAGATATTTGAGAAAAAAAGCTTACCTAAACCTAAACCTAAATGCAAACCAAATTCAAACAAATCAAAATGCAGATTAATTGTGAGTTTAACACACTGAAATTTTGCCTAAAATTTAGCTCATTTTTAACGCTCATGCCAAATAGCAGTCGTGACGACGAAATAAACTATAAAGAATTTTATTTAGATTACATTCATTTTTATTAATGTTAATAAATATAAAATACAATAAAGTTAAACATAGTGCATATCAAAATAAAAAAAGGACACAGTAAACTACTAATTCTCGGCGTGTTAATGTAATCATGCGAAATCTACTAAAAAATGAAACTAAAAACCAACAAAAAGCAATACCAAGAAGTCAAAACACAATTTTTGTAGCAAAAATGAGAAAACATTAAATTAATAGACAAAAATTGTGATACAATGGTCAAATGAGCAATAAAACCGTCTACTTTTAAGGAGAAGGATGACCAGTACACTAATCGCTGTAAATTCACAGACATTATTAACACCAACTAGATAACATTCACAGATACCAGTAAATCTACCCTTCGACACTACAGCGGTAACAAAAGCCAGTTCGCGTTGATAATGACCTGCTGGGTGTAATTACAATCAAAGGCTCATTAATCATCAGCCAATCAAATTGCAGGGTTGACTTTGATTGGGTGAATAAAGTGTTGGGGTTGCTAAGCTCCGCCTACCTATTTGGGTACAGTTTTGAGAATTTGTGTTATTTAGACAAAGTTGGCAGTAGGCTGAAATTTAACTGGGTTGTGAAGTAATTATTAATCATTAATCAGTGTTATTAAAAAATAGTTATGCATAAAAATGTATTAATAATTGATGGCATGAAGTAAATTTTGTGTGAAGACTGTATAAAGTGTTTGTTTAGTATACAGTTGTATTTGTAAAAAAACATGACTAAAAAAGTTGGGTAACAAAACTGTAAAAAAAGGATGTTAATACAAAACAAAACTTGTGTGAAAGTTACAAAAGTGATGGTATTTTTGAAATGTAGGAAAAATAATTGCTTACTGACAAATAGTCTTTACAGATAAGATGAAATCTCATCTATTGAGATGACAAATTTTCATTTATTCTAACTTTAAGCTGAATATCTCTTAGCGACAAAATCAAATTTTCAGAGTCATTTAAAAATCAAATTTCCCCCAAGTTAGCCCTCACCTAGCAGACAAGTCAGGATCATTGACTAAAAATTACTGAAACCAACTCCTAGCCTAAAGTTTGGGAAATACCCCTGAATAGGGCCTAAATTGGGACCCAAAATTTTGGCGAAACTAAATTAGACTCACTAGTTCTATAAATCAGAGTTATGCAGAAGTTTACAGAACCTCTTGAAAATAGACGGCCTAATGAGTCAGTTCAGACCTAACAAAAAATTACCAAAGGGTTGGTAATAAACGGATAGACAGCTCGCAAATTGGCCAATCAAAATGCAGTCTTACAGTAGCCAGATTTACTAAAATTACTTGCTACAGACTCCTGAGTGACTACGGCCCCGGAGACTCCGGAGACTTAGAAGTGAGAAAGTATGAAGTTGTAACCTAGATACTCAGACTGCAAACTCTGTAGCAAGTGATTTGGTCGGTACTGTAGGTACTGTAATATCCAACCAAAAAATTGGTTGTTTTATTGTTTTGTTTTGACAAAAGACAAAAAAATTGTTTTCTTATGTCTCATTTAATATTTTCTTTGTCCGTACTTTCTTTGGCTTGATGTTCATTAGTGGAAATTATATAATAGTGTATTGAACAGAATACGTGTTTGAAGTCCGACCAAAAGTTGCTGCCACTTAAGAAAAGCCATACGCATACATTTCTTAAGAAAAGAACAAATTTCAGCCATGAATACAGCCAGTAGTCGCGAGCGACACGTATGTGGTTTGCTTAGGTAGTTGGTCTCAGGGTTCAGCACTTTTTAGTCAGACTTTAGTTAGATTCGGTTATCATATGCAACCAAA
>JASANF010016360.1:0-17813 GCA_030248245.1 Trissonchulus sp. WLG1_4 | reverse complement strand
TAATAAGTGGACACTGAGTGGACATTGAGTGGACATCAATAGCTCATTCGAAAGTTTGTCTGCTGGACATAAACCTGCAATATATTATTAATGATGCTTGTAAACTTGGTATGCGTACAGTAACTTTTTCGTCAGAGTGACCAGTAGTGACCAGTGATGGTCACTATGAAATTCTACTCGTCCCAAGGGTCAAGAATATATATACTTTGTTAGGGCTATCTCTTACCATTTTTATGCAACAAGCAAAACATTAAGTGACTCAACCTTTTTTGGTCAGACTTTAGTTTCAGCTTATACAGATTTCGTCTCAGCGCCGAAAAATGAAACTGAAACTGGAACTAAATTCAGCCTACAGCTGAAACCTCAACTGAAACTGAAACTAATCTAGAGCTGAAACTGAAAGTACATAATTATATTTCCTGATATAGTGGTTTGGCGCTTTTGTGCTTTTGCTTTGAGCTTTCAAATGTTTGACAATTTGTGGTTTAGATAACTTCAGAAGTTCTGTGCTTTGTGATTTTACTGTTTTGTGCTCTCGACTGTGATTATTAGTGTTTGACATTGAAATGCTTTGAAGCACTGTGCTTTAATTCGTCAGTGCTTTGTTGCTCTGAAAATGTGGGCTTTCAGCGACTTTTGAACGTACTTATCTGTCTTCTCTGTTTTGAGTTGTGCATCGTGCTTTATGCTTTTCGTGACAGCATTTGCCCCCAGAAGCAAATTAGCTCAGACGCGTTTGTCAGCAATATTTCCCTGCAGCTTTTTCAAATTCGTTCTTGTCCCTTCCCGGTGTCCTTTAGGACAAGTAAGAACCAGGCTTAACAGGTAGGGGACGGCCTAGCAATGGACTACCTCTAATTCTAAAATTAACGTAAACTGTGTGGATACTTTGTTATGGAGCACAAGAGACATCTGAGCATTGGCTAAATAGAGACGCCACTCACACAGCGATGTAGGTAGGTCAAACAAATATCAGACCAATCAAACTTGTTAGTAAAATTGGTACACAAGAGAGTTTTAAACTTACGCAGGTTTTATCAGTACATCAGCTATTTGAAAGAAATTCTGTTAAATTAGCCATTTTGAGCACATTACTTGATTAAAGTGGGTTCAGCCTATATTTAGGAGGTATAAATTTGCTTGAAAAGAAAGATGAAAAGAAAGATCACAGATCTAAAAGTCAGCTGAATTTTCAGCATTCTTCTGCCGACCGGTACCAGATGTGCATGCTTGCTGCCTACACTCACCCCTGAAGCAGTAATTTTTTTAAAATTTATATATTTACATAGTTTTTTTGAAAGAATATAGAAATACACAAAACTAAAAATTTCGACATTTTTATAAAAAAGTGATTTGGTTCTTTAAATTTTGTAACCTATTTTTCGGGATCTCTGGACCTGTTGCTAATTTTTGAAGAATTTTACAGCTCTCCGGGTCAATCTTTGAGAGTCATGGCACCTTTTTTCAGCAACAACGTGGGAGAGACTAAATAAAAAAAAATAAATCGTAAATTTTGAGGGGGCTTACTCCCACGTCTATCTGTGGTTGCGGTTATTTATTAACATACCTACATAAATACGTAGTTAAAACTAACTTGTGGCAGGATTGCTGTGAAGTTCCACAAACTCGCAAAAGCCAAAATAAGCATATTATCGACGTATAACAAGTCATCATATTTATTAATTCGTTTTATAAAATAGTTGGAATTCTTAAAGCACACCAGCTGAGTTTAAAATTTCCGACTTAATCATGGCAACGACAAATGACTCAACGAAGCTAATTATCTCAACTTTTACACCTGCACAATTAATTGCTTGGGGCAATCACAAGAATAGGCTAGTTTTACTCTAACACAAGCACCAAAGATAATTTCGAAGAATGTCATCTGTTCACTTCTGATGGAAAAACCAATCGGCAACTCAAGCTTAGAAACTGGTAACCTAAGACAATGGGGAAGCAACTTGAGAATTATGAACAGCTTCGCGTAAATATGTTAAGACAAACGTTAGCTACCTAATGAGACGTTTTAAGAGCGAAAAACGACGCTTTCTTCATACAAAAATTTCCATAAATGGCAGAAGTGCTAACCTACTCAGATTCCAATCATAAAAATCAAACTAATCAAGCCCAAAGAACAATCTTTCCATTTATTGGACAAACAAAACAGAGGCGGCCATACAAAACAGAGAACACTACGGAAATAACGCACCATAAGGGCAGCGCCACAACGAAGCCCGCCAAAAACACAAACACAAGCCAACACTATTGTTGCTTTCAAAAACTCGACAATCCAACTTGTGATACTGACGCGGGTCGATTCATACTCACAGCAATGTGTTCGTTCAGCCAGCAAAAGTACAAAAACAGATCCCTGACACTTCATAACCTGACTGCTGCGATTCACAAAAGCAACTTTAGACTCCCTCTAAAGACTAGATCATACTTATCTTTAAGGACACAGGGACACGAACAAGGACAAATTTCGGTCAGCTGCTGTGAAAAAATGACACTGCGTTTGAGCTAATAATGTGTATACGCTCTTGAAGTGGCTTCAACTATCGGCAATCGGCATGCAAAAATTTGGCATATTTGGCTAAACAGATTTCTGACAATATGGGGCAAAATATGATTGCTAATTTGAATTCGAAGGATTTCTGATTTCTGAAGGGGAAGTGGGGCAAAACGATAGGCACAAGGACAAGGACCCGGACAAATATGAACCGGGCCTTAGACTTTCCTTTCTTTCCTTGAGCATTGTAATGAAAATATGCGCTACGCATAATATATATGAGCATGCATGTGACTCAGACTGTGTTTATCACCGTTTGTGAATCCCAGTCAATCTTTTCGAATTAAGGTGGCTATATGAAATTTTAAATAACGGTCATGGCTGTAAGTATAGATCGACCTTATCAGGTCAATAGTCACAATTCGCCTGTTCACTCTAACATCAAGCTGCACCATATCTCACAATACTAAAACAACTAGGGATTGATTCGTTAACGCCTGTATAGCATTTCATAGCAGAAAAATAAATTTAGCTCCTATACCAATCTAAAAATTGTGAAAAATCGTGATAACTTTAAACAATATACCAATCAAGAACAAACACACGTCGCACAGTCACAAATACTCTGTAAATCAGCTAAATTCTTGCGCTTACTCAGCTAAATTCGTGCGTTTACTAAAAGTAACGATTATTTAAGCCTTTAAAACAAAAACTTACTACTTTTTAAGGCTTGAACAAAGCTGTTCAAACTGAAAAATAACAAAAACTTTCAGAACATATCAAAAGATTGATATCTTTTTGATATCATTTGCTATCAAAATACCCAACAGTTAGTGTACTACAAAAATAAATTGCCACCAGCGAATCACAGTACAGAAGCAACCGAAAATATTTCAAAATTACATGACGTGTTGTTCGACCAGAATCGGTAGGTAGGTTTAACATTAGTTCAGGATTGTACGTATACGATCACCCAAATATCCGCAACCCGATCCCCACGATGATATTTTGCATATGATACGACAATGAACGCACCCTCTCTCCAGAACAGAAATAGTTCTTTAGCGAGAAACTATATAGCTGTTTATCGGGCACATATGACTTCAGAAAACTGAGAAACGTCTTGAACTATGAAAGTTTTGAACAGCGGGAAGTCAATCTTCAGTAGTTTTTGTAGCAAAGCTTTTTTGTTTGTTTGTTTTTGTCAGTTGGCATAAGAGTCAAGCTCCATGCCCGTCACCTGCGAGACCCACAGAAATAGGACTGTGTTCCACAGTTTTCTTCCACCGTTTCCAACACTCAATTTTTCTTTTTTTAAATAAATTTACATATCAGTACAATTTGCGCGCTTCTGGAGTCTGAGCATATAAGTTATGGTGTCCAATTCGGATATAATCATTATCATTAATATACACCAATGAATTTGTCAACATTCAAGTCATAAAGTCATGGGAGTAAATAAGTATACAAATATATACGTAACTCAGCCTGCTGCTACTTCGTGTTTCAAAAACCCATACATATCAGCCGCGGCTTCTAACAAACATCTGGCTACAAAACTACCAAAACAACAGCAGAATACCACTAATACCAGTAATAACAACGCAACGAGCATTCTTTAAATAGGTATTATATACACATCAATAAACTGATTATAAAGTTCATCACTTCAGGTTTACAGCACCCCTCAACACGAAGCAATCATATTACGCTAGAAAACACACAGCACACAATGCAATATATCGAATCGGGGTTCCTCACTGATATCCAAAAAATAATAACAAAATCGACTATTTTTTACCGTATCAAGCCATTCGGACCGTAAAATGCTATCACTAATTTTAAAGATTACCAAATACAATGCCAGTAACGAATTAAGCACGTATTCTACAAGATTACAAACTGCACATATCCTGTGCTAAAATCTATAGACTTCAAAATGTCCAATTCGATTGCCAATAACACAATAACATAACTACAATTATCTATTACAAGCAAAAAGTACTGGCTTCTTAAACTCCAAAAATCGAATGCAAAAATCATATGACAACAATAACTTCGAAGTCAACCTTTTTCTGATATGAATCGAGCAAGAGTACACAATTGGGTGAGTATGACATATCACAGGGGGTCCGCCCCATGATGTAATCCTGCTATTAGTTAAATTTGCTTGAGACTGCAATTATTCTTAATTTTTATCCAGCAGATTTCAGGTCAACGTAGCACCGGAGAAAACAAACGGTAGCTACTCGGATTAAACATTTCAGTTGCAGTCGACCCAAACCAAATATCGCATTTGGATGGCATTGACCTTTAAACGTTAACAAAAATTAAGATTTATGAGACAAACAAGATTCTTTTCATCCATTTTATCCTAAAAAATCTAATCGTCGATTTGAGCGTCCTTGTAACAAAATCGCGCAAGTTTGTTTGCTGTTCTCAGGATGAGACTAAATTTCTATGTTTTCCGTAAAATAACCCTAAATATGGCAGGTAACTTTAAGCTCAGGGTCCAGCAATTTTTGGACAAACTTCAGTAACGAGTGCTAAAGCGACTGCATGTGTCTCTGAGCAAGTCTAATTGATCCATTTCAGAAATGGGCTCCAAGAGTACATACAATTAATCCATTGCATCAGCAAGAGTACATAATACACAATATCAGGTCAAACAGAATGACCACCAGGAGCAAAGACACAAAAACCATGTCACAAAAACGACTGTATACAGTGAGCTAAATCTGATGTAAAAAATGAATGTCAAATTGCCAATTGAATTTCACACAACGAACAAATACACACACAGATGAGTTGCAAGTGTGGAATGCACGAAGGCAGTCACTTTTTGTGGTCAGTGTTCCAAATCGGCTTAAAAAAGCTCAAACCAATCAAAAACCAACAGTGGTAATGAAGAAGTCAGATTGACTAAACTATCTTTCATACTTACAGCTGTATGTCCGTTCAGACGTCAAAACTACGAATAAACCATAAAATAAATAATAATTCGTCACTAATTAAGTATAATATAATATAAGGTACACATGTGGTGTAATATTTTCCTGTTTAATTGCCTAAATGGAAATACTGCTGTTAGTAAACATCTAACTTCCAGTTGATAGTGATTTTAAACAAATAATAATTAGTATAGACGTGTTTACCTTTACGATGCTCTTTTTCACTAAAATAAAATGCTTTGCGCTATTTTCACTAAATGACTGACTTTTTGCTTTCCACTTCTCTAAAGCAAAAGTATATACAGCATGGTATAATATGTAATAATAACAATCAGCAGGCTTTAAGATACGAAAAAACATAAATCGCGAAAGACGAGTTTAAAACAATGCATTTTTGACTAACAAAATTAGTTTTAAAATTGAATGTCAAAAAAAGTTCAATGACTACAATTATAATTGCTTAAATGCTTACATGCCCAAATTTCTATGGCACAATTAAAAATAAACCAAATTTCATCACATATACATAATTGAACTGTTATGAATTATGAGTTATAATTCATTGCAGTGTTATGAAGATAATTTCATAAATTAACAAAAAAACAAAAATACAATAATAATATGCACAAACAGAATAAACCCGCAGCAAAGATAATAGTCAGATGAAAAGTATGTCACAATATAACAAAATAGGACTGTCAAAATTTTAACGTCATACGAAGATTTTCACACCGTTATAACTATGGTAATATTTCACAAAGCGTAAGCGAAAGAATAAAAAGCTGTATTAAAAATTAAAAAATTGTCTTTTAAAATTTAGTCCATTTGATTTCGTGAGAATGCATGAGTCAAATCATCAACCATTACTACCCATAACATTTATCAAAAAATATTTTTCGTTTTCTTGTTTTGTGATATTTTTGCGCTAACACACTACTTTTTCAGAAGACCTATCACCAAGAGTACATAATAAGAAAGAGTAAAACACTCGTATTATATATACAAAATGTTGCACTGACGTAATTAGAAAGAGAGTTCTAACATCTGTATTGAAAACGTAACCATCAATTATACTGCTAGTGGACTGGGTTCGGAGCCTAGACCACAAAACTGTTTATACTGAGCCAGCAGACACTACTAATCATTATTACGTACTCTTGCTACAACTGCTATAAACATACTATAAAATAGTAGTAATCCGTAACAAAACAAAGTACATGAACAAACACAACTAAAGCCAAAAATGAATGAACGAATGAATGAATGAATCATTGAGAGGATTTAGGAGGAAGGAGGGGGCAGGCCCGAGTTGGGCGGGTGATGGGCCAAATCGGCGGCCCACCCAGCCAGCGGAAAATGCTTCACGTGTGTGGGCCACTGAGCAGAGATTTGGAAAAACTTCACATTCGGCCATTCCACGCCGTCGATGGTCACTGGAACAGAAATTATGAATGAGCTTAAATGAGATTATCAACTTGTCCGTAAACATGAAATAATACTTGTCCGTGTGCTTTGTCTATGAAAAATTTTCCGGGTGCTTTGTCTATGCAAATTCAATGCAAATTACGATACGATTTTTTGTCTACTAAAATTTCCCAAATTCAGTGGGTGATCTTTAGTACATGTTGTATCAAAGTTTCAGGTTGCACATTTTTTGCCCTTAGGCTTCAGTGTTAGACTTAGGCTTAGGGCTTAGAATTCGTCTCTGATCACCAACTGTAAGATATCCAACTTTTCGCTAGACTGTATCTGCATAAAGTAACAATCAGTCGTTAAGAACACGCTGCCCACTTTGATGGCAGCAGTCAGCGAAAAATTGTGGTTGCGGACAAACTGATTCTCTTACAGACAAGTATAATCAAGGCTTTCATCTAAAGCCTAGTTCATAGTAGTCCGGAAGTGTCCGTAGTTGTTCCTCCCCCGTTTTCTTCCCCCCCCCGGGGGGTTTTCCGCGGCGTTTTCCCTTTTCCGTGTCCGTAAGCAGCATTAATTCATACTTCTACGGGCACGCTACGGACAGTGCGTATGCATATAAAATAACGCCTATACATTCTGCAGCGTAACAAGCGTGTGAGAAAGCAACTTTCAAAAATCAATAAAAACGTTCTAAGCACACTAAAATGCAGCTACTGAGCTCATATTACAGGGGTGTTGCGGCCCATTTACGAAAAAATAGGAAATAAAATAGGAATTTCCCAGAGAAAAATAGGAAAAAAATAGGAATTTCTGAGCAAAAAATAGGAAAAAACAGGAATTTCTGTGGACTTTTATCGAAATATTGTATATACGTGTATCAGTAAACTGCTGTTTTTTCGTCAAAACACAGGATACCCATAGCGTCACTCAGTGGGGCAAAGAATTTCGGGGAGGGGGGAATGACTTTTCGATTTTTTTGAAATGTGTTGAAATGCACTTCGCAAAAAACGACACATATTAGCAGGGGCGTACCCAGAAAAAAATTTCAGGGGGGAGGGAGAATGACTTTTCAATTTTTTGTAATGGGTTAGAATGCACTTTTTGGCAACTTGAACACTTACAAAACGCCTTACAAAAGCAAGATCACTAAACCACAAAGTTGCAGGGGTCTGGAGGCGGCCGCCCCCAGAAAAAAATGTCTATTTTTCCAATTTTTTGACCAAATTTGGTCAACAGGAGACGTATCAGAAATTTTTTCCGACAGGAAAATTAAAACAAAAGATGGTACAGTCACATCAGACAGTGTATTACACAAGACGTAAATGTAGCATAATATACTCGTGTAGACACGCAAATGCAGCACAATGTACTCGTGTACCCCCAGAAAAAGACTTGGGAGAATTTTTGATGCAAAATTTCAGGCCAAATTTGGACGAAAGTGAAATTGGAAACTGAAATCTAGAGCTGCATCGAAAGTGAAATTGGAGCTAAGAACACCGAAAATTACAAAACTGGTGGGCCCAGAAGGCTCCAGAAGCCAGTGGCGTGACAGGAAAAAATGTCGGGAAGGGGGGGATAATCCCTTCGATTTTTTGAAACGTGTCGAAAATTAAATTCGCTTGACTGCAAATACTACACAATGTACATAAATTGTTAAATAGGATATTTAGTCCGAAAACCGTGCTGTTTTTAGGCCAGCGGCTTCGAAAATTAATATGTAATATTGGAGCTCAGCACCCGTATTCATAAAATAGTGCAAGCTCGGCTTTTTATCCGAGCTTTGAGCAAGCCCGGCTTAAAATCCCGGCTTTTCGTATTCATAAAACCAAGCTCGGCTTTTTATCTAGGCTTTTTGGTATTCATAAAAGCTGGGATAAAAAGCCGAGCTTATGGTATTCATAAAAATCAAGCTCGGATTATAATCCCGGCTTCCACGTTTATTTTATTGATTTTTTCATTAAGACTAAAAAGCTCGGATAAAAAGCAGGCTTGGTCAAGCCTGGATTGACCAAAAAGCTCGGATAAAAATCCAAGCTTGTGCGCAAGCCAGGCTTTTTATCCTGGCTTTTTCAAGCCAGACTTACGGATAAAAAGCCAAGCTTTTTATCCCGACTTTTATGAATACCGGCTCAGAATACCGTAAATTAGCGTCCGGAAGCTAAGTCTGGAAATTTCACGACGATTCTTAAATTACACACAATATATTTACAAAAAATGTTAGTCTTACTATGGTAAAACAGCTAAAAGACTACAAATTGTATAATAAACTGTACACAATGCACCCATGTACATACACATGATGTCATGAAAGACAAACACACAGAGTTGCCGCCGTCAGGCGTCTGGGGCGGCCACCCCCAGGAAAAAAATGCGTCTGCGTTCGTCTGCGAAAAATCGTGATTTTTAGGCCGAGTTCGTCACTTGGAGACGCATCGAAAACTTTTGCAGACCGAAATGAAAACAAAAGGGGCACCGTAATATTAGACAGTTTAGTTGTAGTATAAACCGAGAAGAAGGAATCATATGTGCGCAGGTGCGGACGGGCCACTGCCCTCTCTTCCAGCAATATTTACACCGAATCGGAAAGACAGACTCGCCCGACTGTAGACTATGCAACGAAAATGAGGAATCTGTTGAGCACGCCTTAGCAAGATGCCCTGCCACTGCAAACCTGAGGGATGAAGTCTTCGGGGCGGGGGCAACCCTGTCAGAAATCCACCGGTCCCCAGGGGGCATCATCCAATTTCTCCGGAGGTCCGGGCACCTACCCGGGTCTATGGCACCGCCACGACGCTGAAGGAGCAAGGCAAGGCAAGTTGTAGTATATACACAAGTAAATGCAGCATTAAGGTACACTCGTGTACACATGCATAGGCTTTGATGAAAGATAATAGCACGGAATAGCAAGCCACAAAGTTGTGAGGGTCAAATGGGCCGCAGCCCCAGAAAAAAATGGACAATTTTTTCATTTTTAGGCAAAATTTGGTGAACTGGTGACGTATTGTCAGACCTGTGAAATTGTCAGACCTACAAACAGAAGGGGGGACCCTTTGGAGCGGTGAGCAGAATTTGAGCAAATTTTTAATTTTGGTGAGCAAAAATGCAAGTAAGCATTTGCCCTGTATTTCGCCCAAAAAAACCCTGCTTCTATTGAAAATTTAAAAAAATAGGAAAAAATAGGAATTTTTCCCAAAAAATAGGAAAAAATAGGAGGGGATCAAAAAAATAGGAAAAAATAGGAAAAATAGGAGCCGCAACACCCGGGGGTTGGGCTGGGGGCTTCTTTTTTTTTTTTTTCTTGCCCTCCCTTTCTTCTTCCCCTCTCTTTTTCTTCTTTTTTTTTTGTTTTCCTTTCTTTGCTTTTTTTTTTTTTCTGTCCCTGGCTGCGGCTGTTTGCTTTTTTTTTTTTTTCCCCTTTCCTTTAAGGGAATGATAATGGATAATTAAGGAATGTGAAAAATAACTACTGTTTTATGTAATAATGCTTAAAAAAAAAGGTACATCATATAATAAAGTGTTTAAATTATTAATTAAAAAAAAAAGAAAAAAAAAGGAAAAGAAGTGTTAAAAAAAAAAAATAAGAAAAAAAAAGTAGTAGTGTAGTAGTATTATTCTCTTCAAAAAAAAAAAAAAAAAGAAGAAGAAATAATAATTATATAATATTTTTATAAAGTATGTGTTGAAAGGAGAGAAAAAAAATAGAAGTAAAGAGAGAAAAAAAAAAAATTTTCGCCCGGGAAAAAGTTATAGAGTAAAATTCTTAATAAAAAAAAAAATGGAAACGTGAGAGAAAGGTGGGGGTGTAATTCCTGTGTGTTCTTGTGTTAATTTTTCTTTTAGAGTATAAAAATTTCTTTTTTTTTTGATTGGTGCATTTTCTCTTTTTTCTCCTTGTGATGAAGCGGGGCGCGCCGGGTCTGGAGATGATAGGAAAGGCGTCTGAGCTGTACTTGATGCTCCCAGAGTCCTTCTTTTGCAGCAAGGCGGCCTGGAGATCTGAGCGGCTAGGGCCACTGGTGCCTCCCACTGCTGCAAGTCAAGCAGCCACATTAATTAGTACTGGTGGAGGTGGCATAATAGCTGGTTTCTGTCGAATCTGGGGGAAAGTGGGGGGGGGGGGGCGGGAACTATTCCATTTTTATTCAGACATGCTGAACCCTATCCTCCCTACGCCTTCTAGTTTCTGTGAACGCTCCGGTTGAAATGTGCAGTATGAGCGGGTACCTGACAAAGAATTCGGTGACTATACTTGCTGCCTGGGTCTGAACCTAAACCTAAGTTCTAGAAACAATTAGCCAATCAATGACGAGACGTGCTAAAGACAGCGAGCATTCACAGCAAATAGAAGTAGGTACCCTCACTGCCATAAAAGCCCCGTGATAAGCAAACCATTTGAACATTCCTTCGCCCCGCGATTGAGGCTCGGTAGGCATGGATATACAAACATTGGTGTTTACATCACCCCCTGAAGACCGCTTTATCCCCCCCCCCCCAACTCACCCCACAGACCAGACCTTAACCAAAACCACATCGAACATTTAACCCGGATAACGTTTTGCTTAACTTGTGGGGCTTTTCGACCAATAGATAGATTATTGAATCATACTTAGCTTAATACCTATCTTTAATGTAGCATATTTAGTGATAATGTAATGCAATATACTCCAGCTTCATAATGAAATAATACTTCAACATTTTATTTTTTTCAAATCAGGGTTTTTTTTTCAAAAAATTTTGTGTGCATAATTGTGCAAAATTTTAATTTTAGTGTGCAAAATTTTATTTTTCTGTGCAAACTGTAAAAGCGTTTTCTTCGCCTATATAGAAGCTAATATACGCGTTTTTATACCTCTAGAGGTACGTACGTATCAGTGGCGTACCTAGAACAAATTTTGAATGACTTTTCGATTTTTTTGTAATGGGTGAAAACGAAAAGGCATTTTTTAGTAATTTTAACACTCATAAAACGCCTTACAAACGCAAGATTACTAAAACAAAAAGTTGCAGGTTACTGGAGGCGGCAGCCTCCATAAAAATATTGGCGATTTTTCTAATTTTCAGACCTAAATTGGTCAACTGGAGATGCATCAGAATTTTTTCCGACAGAAAAATTAAAACACAAGATAGTAAGTCACGTCACATCAGACAGTGTATACAACACAAGTAAATGTAGCATAATTTACTCGTGTGACATGCAAATGCAGCATAATGTATTCGTGTATACATGCATAGGCTTTGATGAAAGATATGTAATAGCAAGGCTTAGTAAGCCACAGAGTCGCAGGGGTCTGGGTCTGGGCCTGGGAACGGCAGCCCCCACAAAAAATGGGAAAAATTCTGATTTTTATGCCAAATTTGGTCAATTAGTGACGTATATATCAGAAAATTTTTGCGGCCGGACCATAAAAACCAAAAAGAGGGGATTCCCACCCTCCGTCCACCCTGGGTATATACACCCTTGCTGGTTGCTGCTATGTTTATGTTGGTGTGCTGAAATTCTAAATATCGGAAATTACTGGCATTAGCACAATGGCTGTCAGATGCAGATCCAAGAAATTTTTTGAGCGTAGGGAAGCCGACCCACCTTCCTTAAATTAATCTTGCAAAAATGTGTGTGCTGCCATAATTGGCGGGGGTCTGGAGGCGGCAGCCCCCAAAAGCCACAGCTTTTGTGCAATTTTAAAATAAAATTTTCATTAAAAAACCAACTTCAAGCAACACTTTGTTGGCGAATCTGGGTGATTGCCTGGCCTTAGGGCGGCAGTCCCAAGAAGCCAGAGCTTTTATATATCGAATTTTGAAATAAATTTTGCATTGAAAAACATTTCATCAGCAACTGTTTACGAATTGTTCTGGGTCATTGCTGGGATCTGGGGCGGAATTCCCTTGAAAATTTAGAAATTTTTTATTTTTCGGGCAAAATTTGTTTTGTAACTGGGCGTTTTATTGAATAAAAAACGAAACGGAAATGTTTTGGCCGGGCCATGAAATTCAATGGGGGGTCCCTTGTGTAAAATTTTACTGGAAAAAATTTCTGGGGCGGAAATTTTCACCATCCCCCCTTGGTATGTATGCCCTTGTTTCGTTATATACATAAAATCATATCAGTGGCAGATCTAGGAAATTTTCAGAATGGGTGGAGCACAGCAATTCCCCCCACTTCGTGAGACAATTTAGTTTAGAAACGTAGATGCCGTAGTTTGTGGAGGTCTGGGGAGCTAGAGACTTATGGTTTTTGACAATGTGTAACACGATTTTTAGAAAAATAAAACTCTAGCAATTTGAACAGCAATTACGCAAATCATTCTGCCTTTTGCCAAGAAGCAGTATAAAAATCTGCCGCCGTTGATGATGCCGCCAGTTTATGCCAGTAGATGCAGGGGTCTGGGGGCGACAGCCCCCAGAATTTTTTTTTGATTTGGCATTAAAAACAGTGCATTTTGAGTATATCCCAGGCCCATCGGGCACTGTGCATTATTGTGCAAAATTTTAATTTTTGTGTGCAAAATTTTAAAAAAGTGTGCATTTGCACAGGGTTTTGCACAAAAAAAAACCTGTTTCAAATAAAGATGTTCTGTTGAAAATCTAATGAACTAGCTTCAAGAGCTGCTTCATTCGCGCAGGGCCATAATACCATATCAGTGGTATTGTTCAGGGTTGATATTTTTCCGGAAAAAAATGAAGGCCGGAAAATTTTCCATTTTTTTCCGAAAATCGGAAAAAAATGGAAAAAAAATTCGGTGTATCAAAAATTTCTATATTTACATCCGGTAACCAATTTACGTAAGGAACACCTTAATTTTTCTTTTCTAGGGCTATGTGTGTCTGTATACGTCGAGAAAAACTAGATAAACACAAGGACTTATTTGAGAAAATTCCTTTATGTTTCGCATGGAAAAATCCAGTGCTTCCACGGGCCTGTTACTCAACTTTACAAGTCTCGCAAATGTAACAATTGTAAGTGCAAAATCAGCAAATTCGCTACGAATTCATCATAAAAATTTATTACGAATCACCTGATTTAGCACTTACAAAGATCTCGAAAGATTCGAAAATATTTTCAGTCAGTTTTTGTAGTAGGCAACGGATAACGTCTGGCCAAAGCGGATTGAATTTTTCGCAACCCAAGCATACAATGGTGCTGGGGGACTCCCCCCAAAATCGGAGCCGGGAAGAGGGTCCCGAAAATTTTGGCAAAGTTTAGTAAAAAGGGCGTTTTTTGAGAAATTTTATAAAATTTTGCAAAATTTAGGGTATTTTTGGTCTATCAGGGGGCGAGGGTGCCAAAAATGTGGCCAGAGAGGCACCCCAGATTTTTGACCCCGTTGATGCATGCATACATGTATGACGGGAGGGATGAGGGGGGAAGAGTGAAAACCCCCGCCCAAATCTAGGAGATGGGGGGTGGGAATGTCCCCAAAATCTGAGCACAAAAAATTTAGTAAAAATGGCAGTTTAGTAAAAATGGTCGATCGGGGGGGGGGCGGCTGGCATATTTTTAGGCAAAATTTTAGGGGGGCTGGCATATATATTTTTAGGCAAGATTTTAGGGGGGAGGCATCCCCCCCTCAGACAGGTGCCCCAAAAATGCGTAAAAAATTGAAAAATTGAAAAAAATTTTCGCCTGCGGCCAAAAAAGTACCCCAAAAATGAGTTGAAAATCGAAAAATTCTGAAAAATTTTCGGCTATCGTCGAAAAATAGCCAAAACTAGGGACCAACCCCCTTGTGCCAGGGGTCGAGCACCCCCCTCAAAGATTCCCCCGCGCATCTCTGGTCTAGTAGTGTGTAGTAGTAGTAGTAGTAGTGTAGTAATGTGTAGTAGTAGTAGTAGTTGAACTGTGGTCAGTCAGTAGTCAGTAACTCAGTAGTGACCATACATTGGGGTTGTGGGGGGGGGATTGTGAAACACGTTAATATTACCCACCGAGGCAGCAGCTTCACCCTCACCCCAGAATTGCTAGGGAATGGTTAACGAATCAAAAAGGAACAAGAGCACCCCCGGAGGTACACCCAGCATCCATTCCTCCAAATGTGACATTCTATGGGGGTCTGGGGGCGGCGGCCCCCAGAACAAATGGGAAATTTTTCAATTTCTAGGCCAAAGTTGGTCAACTGGAGACGTATCAGAAATTTTTTCAGACAGGAAAATTAAAACAAAAGATGGGAACGTCACATCAGACAGTGTAATTACGCAATAGTAAATGCAGCATTGAGCATAATATGTACTCTTGTAGACATCCATAGGTTTTGTGAAAGATAATAAGAAGGAATAATAAGCCACAGAGTTGCAAGGGTCTGCCCCCAGGAAAAAATTTTGAAAATTTTCCGATTTTTAGGGTAAATTTGGTCAATTGGAGACGTATCAGAAAATTTTTTTCGGCCGGGCGATAAAAACCAGAGGGGGGACCCTTGTTGACAATTTCTTATGGTTCGACCCCCCCGACCCCCCCCCTGGCTACGCCCTTGTGTATATGTACATACTTTTTTAACTTAATAGTGCTCAAACGTTGTCAAAAAGCATGATTTATGATGCTTTTGAGCTTTATATTCAGTCTGGAATTTTTTCCATTTTTTTTCTTTTTTTTCCGGACCCCCTAAAAATTTTCCATTTTTTTCCGGAAAAAAAAATTTTTTCCGCGGAAAATTTTTCGGTGCACAACCCTGGTATTGTTGCAGGGCTTTAATACCATATTTAGAAAAGTGATGGATATAGGACTTGGGCCAAATTAAACTGTTCATCAAGTCAAAAGGAAACTAATATGTTGACAGCATAAACAGCTGATTGGCTGATACTGCTAGTCAGTGGCGTAGCCAGAAAAATTGGGGGAGGAATGACTTTTCGATTTTTTTGAAACGTATTAAAATGCACTTAACTGCAACTTTAACACCAAAAAAGACACATATTTGCATATTTCCTTCAAAACTATGCTCATTCGATAAGAGCGGCATCGAAAGTAGTGGTAGTAGCAGTCAGATGAGCTAATCAGCTGAGTATATAAAGTAATCGTAACAGCAATTTGCTGTGCTGGGGTAATAGCTCAGTTGGTTGTGCGCGGGGCATCGGGTCGGGTGAGCTATGACTACGCTAGTAATCGATCCCAAGTATCCCCAGCCATCTTTTCAACCGTTACATAAAACATATATCATGGAAATTTAAAAATAAACAGCGTAAAAAACAAACAAAAAGTAAGTAAAATACTTTGTGTGACGACATGAGAACTTCCAGGTGCAGCCTGACCCGTGGTCCAGTATTCAATTTGGAGGTCAAAAACTTCACTGCCGGACCTGCAAAAAAACAGTACCAAGCATGAATCAACGGTAACATTTTAAAAAACAAAACTACAATAATTAGTTCATACATACAGTGTTGATGTATATACAATGCATACAAATAGCATTAAGTATACTCATGCTAACAGTAATTTATTCCATCGAATATAGTGTAAACCACTTCAAATTCTGACTCAAGCACCCAATTATATCACGTGCTTTTAGCCAAAATTCAAGTGTCAACTGACAGGTTAAAGCGTCAGACTGTGAGCTTCAGCCCACATCTACCGGACCTACTGGCAAATGTTGAATGAATTGGATGGAACGGAGGCAGGGGGTGACCCTTGACCTTCGCGAGGTGTTGTGGGTGATGAAAGCTCAGCAGCGTTTTCCACTAAACAAGAAGTAAACTAATTGATCTGATACAATCAACACTCCTTGACTGATATGGATTGATATAATATTATTCCAAGCAAGAGAATCCCCCATTCTAGGTAAAGGAATCTATTATTATAAACACCAGATCCCTGCATTATAGGCTGGAGTAAGCGACCCTTTATTCTAAGTGGAAGACCCTCTATGCTCTATGGCTCTATGGCAGTGCCCTCTTTTGCAGGAAAAAAGTACCCCCCCCCCAAAAAAAGTTTGGGACAAGCCTTCCCCAGTAACCCCTGAGCAAAACTCAATAGCATGTCTTGCTAACGAGGGCAAAACATTAAAACTAATACAATGCGTTGCTCCTCTTCCCTGCTTCGTTGGGTGTCGGCAATTCAATAAATATAACACAACCTACGACTGCAACATGTGCACGACAATACGAAAAAAAGGTGGACTATCAAATTTCATTCAGCATGCACTGTAGTGCAATTTTTGCATTAAAAATTATCCAGCATCACAGACCATAAATGAAATTTATTAGCGGATCCAGTGCCTACTCTTAATAATTAGTTATCTAATTATGTTATCTAATTATTATAAGAATAAAACGGAAAAGAGACTAACAGAAAATGACTCCAAATATTTCAGTTTGTGTGGTGAACAGTTGAGAAAAATTACACAACTTTAGCTTAGCTATGGTCTGAAAAAACACGAAATACCTGGCGTTTCGGCACTGCCAACTCTCACATCCTAAAAAATACAAATTTTATTAATTTAACTACGATGTTGACACCAAGCGTAAAAAATCAAAAACACACATTTTCGGTGTGTAGTGAAAACATACCATTACGAATCAAAAGTATAATATATTACAAAATCCACTAGAAGCAATAAAATTAAACTAAATTTCACAAATTTATTCATAAACGACGCAAAAATAGTCACAAAAAATTTCTTCAACTTACGAGGATAAAAGGAATAAAAATCTGAGAGCTTTCATCTTTTTCTCTGAAAAAACACACAACAGTGAGTAAATATTCGCTCGACATAAAAACAATCTTACTTGAGCAATAATATGATTTTCAATCTCAATCTTATCACCAAGAGTACATAATGTCTCAAATATATCATACTTATTTAGTTTACTCTCTCAATCTGGAACTTAATAATTTACAACTATATACACTGACACATAACGCACTTTTACTATTACCACAATAATTATAAAACTTGCCAAAACCTCATAAGGACGCCTTAGGTTAAGGTGAAAACCTCCTATCATGGACG
>JASANF010016356.1:0-14485 GCA_030248245.1 Trissonchulus sp. WLG1_4 | reverse complement strand
AGTTTGTGAAATCCACCCTTAATTGTTTGTTTTAGAATCCTGAGCTGTACATTCTGAAAAGTGGACTGGTGGGCGGTCCCAGGACCCCGTCAAAGTCGCCCACCGACTCCAATCACGCTCCCGCTCGGGGGGACCAGTCCCACCAAGTAGAAAGGTCCCCCGATTAATGCTGCCACCAGTAACGGGACCCCCCCTGGCCAGCCTCCCCCTACCCGATAGGACTTTTTCCGGCCGTAGGGGCCCAGAGCTATGCACCCAGTGCCCAAGTCCCCCCCGGCTCGGGCCGGGCAAAATCGTCCAGCGTCCTGACATGGGAAAAGTCCCGGACATGGCCGCCTCCCCGAAGGTCCCCGTGGGAAAGTCGGAAAGCGGCGGGACGGGAGACTCCACTCCGTCTAGATCGACGTCCGCTGCTTCGTCTAGCAGCATCAAATCGATGATTCGAGTCCGCGGACCCCTTGGGGCAACCATTGGGGCTTCAGGAGGCCCCCGCAGCAAGAATCGACCACCTGTGTGGATACGCCGGATACCCTCAGTTTGGCAGACCAGTCGTCGATTGCAGACAGTAGCACGCTGAATCCGGAGCCAGAGTCTGGCGCCTCCCTGTCTGCTGACAACTCCGGGCTGGGCGTGGGAACCAATCAGTCGCCGGCTAGTCAGCAGAAGACCAAATATAATCGCAAGGAATCCCCGCGCTGGTGGGAACAGAGACATTTTGTGGAAACGGTTTCCACGGTTCTGGGTGTGGGTGCTGTGTGCGGTATTGCCTATTTTGTCTACAGACGTTTTTATACTGCTAATAATTAGTTGATTAATCAATTTATAATATTAATTTAATTATTTATTTATTATATACTTTATATAATAATATGTATGGCTTTTTTTGATATTCTCTCCTTTTTGTGAATGCAAACTGTCATGTTTTTGTTGTAATTACAATTTTTGTGTAATATTATCATGTTTTGGTGGTTTACATGGTTATATGGTTTGGCTATACTATGGTTTTAAGCCTAATATTTCTTATCATATTTCCGTTAAGCCAGTTCTTAAATACTAAATAGATGATGAAAATAGACGAAATAAAAATTATGCAAAAAAATTTGCTGAAACGATTTTTTCAGTTCTTCATAGCTGCTGACGAGAATTTTTTTTGGTCCCTGTTTTTGGGTCTTTCGAGCGAATATGCAACCAATTATGTATTTTTTATAAATATTCATTCATTTGTTTTTGGTGAACTGAAAATACTAACGTCACAGCTGCCTGCTGTGGTGAATTTTAGTTTTTTCTGTTTATTTTTTATTCCTGCCATACTATAATATGCTAGTGTCATCAATTAATTTTCATTTTCGAATTAAGTGATTGTGTAAAGGATGGCATTTTTTATTGAAATTTTTAGAGCTAACCCGTTCCATACTCCATATTATTTTGTTTTTTGAATTGCAAGCCTTTGCCTCAAATTTATCAGTGGCCAATTTATCATTTTTTAGACATTTTTGAACGATTGCGCGAACTTCCGCCATAAAAATAACTGCTCGTTATTCGCTAGCTATTTTGACTTTAGCGCATTTATCGAAGTCTGATTATTTTTTCCTCTTGAAAAAAATTCCGATACGTACGTATATTTATGTATATACATACTGCGTTGCTGTTTTTGAGTACAAATGAATATTCTTGACCCACGATGTTTATTTTTTATTTATTATTTCTGGTTATTAAAAATTAATAATAGTAATCGAACGGTATCGCGAAGTTAAGATTTGAATATCTGAATCTCGATTCCGATCATGAACATCAGTCCCGTTCGGTTAGTAGTATAATAATTATTATTTTAACTTACTTAATGCTTGAAATCGTTTGTTATGCTTTAAACCTGCACGAAAGTTAAAATTTATAAAATGGATTAAACAGATTAAACTGAATACTGTTTGCTTAATACATTTTAAAAGTTGATCTGGATTTTCCAAATTTTGTGCACGAACGAGAGGTTTTATATAACTTAGGTATTATGAAAAATTTGTTTATCGCTTAATTAACGATGTCATGACTTTTTGGCCAAAAAATTTTAATCTATATAATTCGTCAATGCATATTATGAATTGCTAGAGGACACAATTTCTCACTAGCGAATTTTTTTACGAAATTTCGGCCCCGTTTTTTTCATTATTGTGCAATTTTTCCGGCTCATTGGTGTTTTAGTCATTTTTTGATGTTTTCTGCCGCATGTTTCGTTGTGTTTTTTGTGCTTTCCGCTCCGTAGCGCACGCCTATCTTGTTTTTTATTCAATAATGTGATGGCTAGTCACTTTCATGTTTTTGTTTTTTATGCTTATGTTGCATTCCTTACGATGTTATATTTTTTGCTTAGTTTCTTTGTACTGTTTAGCCGTACTAATGTGTTGTGTGTTCGTTCGTGCATAATTGGAAACTTGAAAGTTCATAAAACTTTTTCTGCTTTTGTATGTGGGCGTTTGATATATTTTCGATGGCATCAATTAGCAGGATAAAAAGTGAAACGGCGAAAGTTCGATCAAAAAATGCTGATACTGAGACAAAACAGGTGGCGTAATTTTAGCGCGTATATGCTTGTGATGAAAAGACATGTTTGGGTATCCTCTAGTACTTTTTTGATCAAACTTAAGTATGTATTTTTGCAGTTTCCATCCACGCTAGCAGGGTGTAAATATGATTTTATCTGCTATTTTATTGAGCTGTTTTTGACGGAATGACTAATAATAAATAGTCATACTTGTAACGGGGTCAAATTTTGGGTAATAATAAATAGTCATACTTGTAACGGGGTCAAATTTTGGGGGGCCTGACTAGCCAAATTTTGGGTACCCTGCCCCCCTGATCGGCCAAAAATACCATAAATTTTGCAAAAATTTCCGTAAAAAATTGCCATTTTTTCTCGAATTTGTCAAATTTTCGGCACCCTCCCACCCGGTCTCTCGATTTCTTTTTTTTGGGGTGGGGGGGGGTCATAGTCATACATGTACTTTGGGCGCCCCCCCAAATGAAATTTTTTTGGTGCAATTTTTGGGCAAATTTCAATTTTGGGCAAATTTTTGTACATAAGTTCTACAAAATTTAGGGTGTTCTTGGTCGATCGGGGGCCTAAACCTTGGCTGAAGAGCCCCCCTACATTTTGACCCCGTTACATGTTTGCTTATAGAACCAAAAACTAAGCTGGGTTTGAGGTTAAGCCCAGATGTATCCGCACAATAATTCGTATTGTAATCTGTGTAGTGTTGCTAGATCTACGAAGCTTACCAAAAACTAGAGATCCGATCAATATTTTTTGTCTATCAGTCTCTTGAAATTTACCCTTTACAAAAATGGTAAAATAGTGGTTATGGTAATTTAGCATTTCAAATAATATATACCCTACATTATAGTTGATTCGGTTCTTCGAAGCCTAAAACTAAGCCTAAGCCCATTACGAATTTACATGCCACAAGCCTAGCCTATCTTCAACACATGCTTGTTCACAAGAGATAGAATAGATATATATATATATATATAGATTTCTAAGAATTTTTGCGCACGATTTTGTGTAGCATTCTGAGTGACAGTTACTGCTATATTTGCACAGTATTGCAGTTTTGCTGTATTTACAGGCGTTTGTTTGCACATTTGACGGGAAAAAGCAAGGCTGAAGAAGTATGAAATGAAATTATGAACGCTGAAATACTGTGGAAATATGAAATGGAATAAAATGAAACGTATATTTTGTTGAGATTTCTCTAGGACCGTATTCTCAAAATTACCTGCAGGTAAAGTTAGGCTAACTTTACCCACTGGTAAAGTTAAGGTATGGTATTTTTGACCCTGAAGGTAAAGTTAAAGTTGAACACAAGTGTAGCGTCGAACTTTGGTATTATAAATTTGCAGAATACTTTACGTTTAGCTGTAAAGTAAGTACAAACACTTTTGACTTGAATCTTAAAGGTAACTCTAGCTATCACATTGGCTTTAGTCATTGTTTGAGAATACGACTTTAACTTGTATCAGTGGGTGAAGTTAGCATAACTTTACCAGCATGTGATTTTGAGACTACGGCCGCTTATGTTTTAGTTGTTGACCAAAAATTGCTTACTCCAAATTCAGCGTTTTGTCTTTGTGTCTAGTAATTTGGTCTAAATTTAGTATATAGCGTATATTTTTGATTTGAAAGTTATGTACACATTTAGGAATTTTTTATTGTTTTAACTCATGTTTTTTATTTGTATGGTTTGTGTGTAAGTTTTTTCTCAGTGTAACAATAACGAATGGTAGCGTTTATATTACATGTTAGAGGGTATTGTTTTTTGTAGTTTTTTAGGCAAAAGTTAGGTTTACCCAGTCAACAGGATTAGTAGTCGTAGTACTGGTAGATTGGGTACTAGCCGAGACATTTTAAAATGAATGAAATCAGGAGTACATGTCCATAAACCAGGTTTCGGTCTGGGGGTGGCTTGTCCCGGATTTTTCGAAATTTCAGGGAGGGGGCTTGTCCCGACATTTGGGTATCTTGAACTCGAAAATTCCGCAAAAATTTCAAATTTTTGCCTACAAAAGGGACAATTTGTGCAAAATTTTGACATTTTCGCATTTTTTTGGCTTTTTGCTTATTTTTGAAGCACAGCAATCTAGGGCGAATGTGGAGTCTTCGGCCACTTTTTTTCACCCCCAAGAAGGGGGCTTGTCCCAATTGGTCAAATCTGAGGGAGGGTTTGCTCCCCCAGACCCCCCCATTGTACATCTGTGCTAGATAATAGTACCTACATGTTTTTATATCTGAGTGAGACACTGTTGCCTTGTCACGGGTAAAAGACGTACATCAAAGATAAAAAATGCTTTAATGTTTTTTTAAACTGACAGTAAACAGCCAATCAGCGTGGAGATTTTGTGTGCGACACTTTCGTATATAATCGTAGTGATAAGTGATAAAAGAACTTTGACTCATTATGGTCCATTTTAGTGATGTGGATCGGATCGGTCCGAAATTTTGATGTCGATCCGATCCGGATGCTTGATTGGCGATCCGATCCGATCCAGGCCCGGATCGGTCGATCCGATCCGATTCGCCGATCCGATTAAACATTACGTAACCTTGATGTAAGCTAAAGAATCTTCTGTAGAAATATTGTTAAGTATGATTTATTATTATGAGTATATTCTTTAAAAATTTAATGAGTTTGTATATAAATGATAAGATGGCATTTTTGTAATGAGAGCAACTTAGACAATCCCACAACCAAAAAATATTGATTAATTGGAATCGACAAGTCTTGACAATTTTGGGTCACTACCGCAGGTCGTGGATACCCACGGGTTGGGTTGGGTTGGATCGGAAAATTTGAGCCGTGGGTCAACCCTTGGGTATACACATCCACTTCAGGCTGCGCGGGTAGCTGCATTTTGTCAAACCGGCGAAAAAATTCTGAAATTTTTTCAGGTATTCAATCCAATCTGGCTACATAAATTTGGTTACCATTCGGTTAAGGTAAGTAGCAATGTGAACAATGTAAAGCTGTATATACACTGTGCAATTTGTACAGGGGTATCTGCTAAAAACGATCGATCATCAGGTACTTAAAATGGTGGGTCAAAGTTGGTCGTGGTCAACTTTGACGGCGCGAGATGGATCGTGGGTTACCCACAAGTGTCAAACCGCGGGCTGGGTTGGGTCGCGGGTAGAAAGTGTTGATCCGCGTCGATTCCCAACTCTTGTGTTAACGAAAAGAATGTTGAAAGATTGTTTTTGTAGGCGAAAATTAAGATATATATTTCTAAACATTTCACATCACACATTTAGTACGCATCTTCACGCAACTTCAATGATGAGAAACCTCGCCTCCACTTGCACATGGTCTATGCATACACTGTACGCTTTCGCTAATATAAAACCGATATTTTGATAATTTGAGTAGTAGTTGTGCGTGTGATTGCTCGCTCGAAAAGTTTTTGAAATTACGTAAAATTTTTGGCAAATTACGAAATTTTGTGGTCGAGACTCAAAATTTATACTACCGATCCGGATCGCCGATCCGAAATTTTAAACCCGATCCGATCCGGCAGATTCAGCGATCCGATCCGATCCACATCACTAGTCCATTTATGTGACTCCTTATAGAATACTATGCTCTAAATGGGATTGTATGTTTAAGGGGGTAATTGCGTTTTTAGGTGTTTTTTTAAAAAGCCATAGCTCAGCATTTACAGATTCAAATCACAAGCGGTCTTCTGCATTAAGTAGAACAATATCTTTCCTAAATGTATGCCGTGCCTTGAAATTTAACCTGTGATTTTCTTTTCAGTATAAGCGACTAGAGAAAGGTCCTTTCCAAAATATTACAATTTTTTACAAAAAGTTTGCGCCAAAGCTCTGAATCATACGATTACCTGTTGGGCCTGAAAGTTGGCAAGGTTTTTGACATGTTTAAAATCCCCAGGCATGTCCCCCACTTTTTTAATAACTAGTCAATTTACTGAGAAAATAGCTGAAAAGCAAACGCACCGAAAATTTAAGATATGTTCTTGTAATTAAAACCCTCTAAAAACGTCCACAGGTGAAATTTCGAAAAAGTGAGATACATTCCTGGGGATTTTGACCTTTACAGTACTGTCCCAAAAATTCATGCTCAGGCGTCACTTATAACTTGAGTACTGGTGGCGCAAAGTTTACATAGAAATCACAAAAACCTCGAAAACGCAACTACCACCTTAAATCATTGAAAAGGTATTTAGCTTGAGTTTTGTGTTGTCAGTTACGTAGATTTTTTAGTTGGGTTTTGAAAAATGTTCAAAAGCGGAACCAACTTGAAAGGGTTGAATGAAAGAATGACAAACCTGAGTTTAGCTACGCAAAATAAGTAAATTTTTTGACACCTTTGCACTTTTGAAGAGCTTTATATGTTGTCCTATTATCGCAACAACTGGTAGCTATATTAATGCCATGTACGTACATATTTTAATTGTAAAATCTTAAATTTAAATCGTGTTTAAATTAATGAGTATTCATGTACTTCGTAAAGTCGCTTTTTAAATTGCTTGAGTAAATATGTATTTTATTTTACGATAGTGAGTGTCGTATATTGTGTTATGGATTTCCTAATATCTAGTGTACAGAATAGTGTCTCACTCTTGGAGAAGAATCTTCCATAAGAGTTAGGCACTATTATGTGCTCTTGGTACTTTTGTCCCTAACTGTGACCGAAGGCTGCAGCATGTTGAGACAAAAAACTAGCTTTCTTTACTAAAAGATCGAGTTTCAATCAACTAACTAGAATATACAGGAAAAAAATTTTCATCTTTCAATTGTTTTCATGATTGTTTTAAAAATGCAGCTTAAAATTTTTAAAGTTTTTATTTGGAATTGAAAAGTCACCTTTTACGCTTCCGGTCAGAAATTTTGGCCGGTGCTAGTTTAAACTGAAAATTTGATGAACCCCGGGACAAAACTTTTGTATTATATGCCTTCTCTTCTGATTGGAATTCGCTCTTTTTGTAAGAAATTTGGTGTTGTCACAAAGGCAAGCAGTTTTCGGTAATTTATTAGATTTTATGGTGTTAGCTCGTGTTTAGTATGTGTTTTATTATGTTTTATGCTAGTTTCTCTGTCACTGATCATTTTCTGTTATGTCTGCAGTCGCCGTAACTGTAGCTGTGCCTAAGCATTAAAATATCACAAAACTGTCGTTTGCGTATATTAGGATTATAGAACCGATCAAGCGGATTAAGAATTAGGATTAGATTTAATACTAGAGTTCGAAATCTGGTTGGGTTAATAATTTTCAGGATAGTCAGCGCGAGTAAAGTTGAACCGCGTTTAATCAGAAAGTTTAGGGGTGAATGAATGTTTAAGCATGATTTTAACTCATTTAGTCGGAGTAAAATATACCCTTTTGTTTCCTGTATCGAAGTTTGCCCATGAACTTAGCTATTGATGTCAAAAAGAAGTTTTACCAATAGTCCGCTAAGATTATTTACACATTGGTATTAACACAATATTGCACACAAGGATATATTTGTAGCTCATTAGAAATGCTATATTTGCTGCTGTAGATATGACAAAATTAAATTTTTTCAAAATTTCAAAAAAGTTACTTCCCCAGTCCCCCTCCAGAAAGCGGATCCAGGCCCATCAGTTTTCTTTGTCGCTCGTATTCCCGGCTGTAAAATTGTCGCTTGCCGAGGCCGAAACCGGCCAAAGAATCTAGGCCGGCCCGTTTCCCGAGGCCGAAACCGGCCAGTGAATCTATGGCTCGTTTTCCGAGGCCGAATCCGGCCAATGAGTCCAAACCGGCCCGTTTTCCGAGGCCGAAACCGGCCAAAGAATCGAGGCCGGCGCGTTTTCCAAGTGAATAGCCAGCGAGGGGATCCAGGCCAGACCTTTTTCCCAGGGAATATCCGCCCAGGGCGTCGAGTGATTTCTTTTTTCTGGCCGATAATTGGCCATTGCGGCCGGTTGCATCCAATGAGGGGTTGTGCTTGTCTGGGCTGCCCACTGCGACCTAAACAGGAAGATGGATCATTTTGGCACAGATCTAGGCATACATGGGCAGGTAGCAAATTCTGGGGGGGGGGCGGAGCAACTTTTTCGGCCGTTTTCGCTTCGTGAGCCACTGGCAAGGCATTCTGAGGGGGGAGGGGGAAGGACCTGTATGGGGGGGTGAAGACCCCCCACAACCATATATGGTTCTAGGCGTCTACTAGTCTAAATTTTTTCATAAGTAAAGGTAATGTCCTTTTATAAGTTTGTTGGCTGAACTGACAACGGCTGTAAGGTAGGTTCATAGTATCAGCCCGTGTCCGTTTAGCCGACTGTTACGAAATAATCACACCATGAATGGTGTACAACTTTTGTCATGCTTTTTTCGCAATTCTGTCGGCTGAACGGACATACGGCTGTAAGTATGAATCAACCCTAACTGGCGCGATTACTTCGTAATTTTGCCGGCTGAACGGACATACAACTGTTAGTATGAATGGACACCAAAGCTGTGTCATGAGGGACTGTGAAGTACAAATGTGACCACAAGTATTACCTGAAGTATGAGTCCAAGTATAAAGCCGAGGACCAGTAATCTAATGAAGGCCATCCCGCACTGGCTAATTTACATAAATTAATAAAGAGGTATAAAAGTACAATTTGGTTAGCAGCACATACCTGAAATATAACAATTTATATAATACCTATACAATATAACGGATATCGGGATATACTATATAATATAATATACAATATAACGGATCAGTTTCAATCTACCTATTTGGTAGAGTACTTTCATTCTTATAGAAGAAAAGGAAAGGTGAAATTGAAGTCTTGCTATTTTAGCTGTATTATTATTATTATTGTGGACTAAATCCGCTAAATCCAATTTTAGATAGGTAAATCCCATGGATGAAAAAGTAAATGACTGATACAAATAATACAACGGTGATTTCTTGCGGTTCATTTTGCCTTTTTGGAATTTCCTGTTTTTTTGTGCCGCAACACTTTATTTACTGCAATTACCCCAAGGTATGTACAGTTTCTAGGCATGGGCACGTTTAAACGGGTTGAACCGTTTAAACGCGTATAAACGTTTAAACGGTTTGGAACCGTTTAAACGTTTACGGGTTCAAAAACGCAGTTTTTGAACCGTTTAACGTTCAGTACGTTTAAACGTTTAAACGCGTTTAAACGTTTTTACGTTAACCGCGTTTAAACGTTTAAATGCGGTTAAGCGTTTAAAGTTTAAACGCTTACATGTATGATCGTTTAAGCGTTTAATACTCGTTTAAACGCTTACTTGTTCAACCGTTTAAATATTTAAGCTTACTTGGTCAACCGTTTAAACGTTTAAACGCTTACTTGTTTAACCATTTAAACGCGTTTAAACGCTCACTTGTTTAACCGTTTAAACGTTTAAACGCGGTTAAACGTCTAAACGTTTAAACGCTTACATGTATAATCGCTTAAACATTTTATACGCGTTTAAACGCTTACTTGTTCAACCGTTTAAACGTTTAAACGCGGTTAAACGTCTAAACGTTTAAACGCTTACATGTATAATCGCTTAAACATTTTATACGCGTTAAACGCTTACTTGTTCAACCGTTTAAACGTTTGATCTTACTTGGTCAACCGTTTAAACGTTTAAACGCTTACTTGTTTAACCATTTAAACGCGTTTAAACGCTCACTTGTGTAATCGTTTAAACGTTTAAACGTTTCAACGCGGATAAACGTTTAAACGTTTAAACGCGGTTAAACGTTTAAACGCGTTTACGTTCAAACGTTTAAACGGTCAAAAAACGTTTACAACCGGAAAACGCGTTTAAACGTTTAAACGCGTTTTCTCATCTGTAAACGCGAGCGTTTAAACGTTTACAGACTTTTGTAAACGTGCCCATGCCTAGTTTCTACTGCAGAAATCCAGAGAAGGGATTTAACCATTCTGATTTTAGCTTTTTAACAGGAAAAACGGTTTTTTATCCTGACACGAATATTATACCTAGACTAAGCAACCATATAATCTAGACGTGACAAATTTAGTCCAAAATGAAATGGAGGCAGAAAGGGTAAAAATTAATTGGCCGACGTGCTACATAGGATAGGTAGTGTTAAAAAACATCTGACAACATCAACAATGTTTTGATTCAGGATTTAAAAAACTGGGGAGTGAAGGATAGCGTTTTAGAATGAGTTAAAAACGAAGTACAAATTAAAAAACTTTATTTGACACTTAATTTATTAAAAAATGGATTTGAATGCTACGAATTCGAAATGCTGTTTCTAAAATTTCCTCTGGAATATTGCCTACTCATGCCCGCTTCCCACTGCAGGTTTAAGGTTTAAGGTCTCAGATTTAACGTTTCATTCACACTGGCAGTTTAAGGTTTAACGATATTTTAGTGTTATACATTCATTGCGTGGATGTAGAAGCTCCGCCATCCAACAGCTCGCAGCTGATTGACAGAATACACAAGCTCCACCTACACCACGTAACTGATTGCCATAATGGAGAAGCTCCGCCTATCGCTCGTAGCTGATTGGCTGAATCCTTAAACCTTAAACCAAAAAGTTGAAATTTTTCAACATCGTTAAACCTTAAACCTTAAACCTACGCAATGGGCATGTGCACTATGCTCAAATCATGTTCTACGTTAAACCTTAAGCCTTAAACCTGCAGTGGGAAGCGGGCATCAGGCCTAACAATATATCTAATCAGTAATCACTCCTCACTCAGTAGAAGAACTTGGTAAAAATTATAATAGGCATAAACTCAAACACGTGGGTAACCTGTTTTGGCGGTTTTTACGTTCTTCCTTGTCTGAGAAAACAATGCCTAGAAAGCAGACCAATGATAATGTTAGGCTCTGAATTTGCATCAAAAGTGTAGGTACCCTTGGTTCTATGAAACAAATTTGCTTGTGAGATTTTTTACAGCTACAGAACAGTGATCTTATTTCAAAGCCTCTTTTTGTACCTGATTAGACAGATTAGACTTATTTTAGCCTGAGGATTAGAAAGCAGAAACAACATATATATCGACTAAGAGACTAAACTGCCGGTTTCGAATGTCATTGGTTTTTTTAGTGCAACTCGATTCTTAACTGCCACGGACTAAAATCTATAGTATATGACTGACTTTCTGTAAGGTGCGACCATTGGTGAGTTGCCCTTGATACGATTTTGGAAAGCTTTTTGGATTTCGCTCTAAATTGGATATTTTGTACCTATATCAGTGCAAACAAAATGTATGTGATCAGTTTTTCCATAATTGCCCTGTGTACTCAGCTATGACTCTTCCAACTGGTGGAATTTGATAATTTTTGAGCGAAACTGGTGCCACTAGATGTATGCGTTCATGAATCCACGCCGCACTGAAAGCAGATAAATACATGTTACTAGCACCAAATATAACTGCATTACAGAGCTTTTGAATGCTGTTACAGATTTGGTTTTAAATCTCACCAGAATTTTTTTATGTCGATAAGAACGTGAAAAACCGATGTTTTCGTTTTGTTAATTTTTATACTTTTTGACTGATACTTATTGTTACGAGTTAAAGCAACGCGTTTTCTCTGCATTTAAAAATAGCTTAATAACTGTCCTAATTTTGTGCAAAATTACAGCACCAGTGGAGCGTGCTTTTTGTGTGATTTATTTACCATTATTTAAAAAGTAGGCCCCAAAGAGGGGGGCTCCCGGGGCGCCTGTTTGTTGGTTTCTTCCATCCGTAAGCTATACATCGTATCTTATTCTACTTTATAACTAGCTTATTCTTACTTAATCTAAATACGTACTACGTACAAAAAAGTGTTACAGGATGTTAAGCATCCCGCTGCACGAGCCATTTGGCTCAACAGTGACACTTTGATCTGAGCTGAGCAAATCGGCTCTAAGAACAAGAAGTGATAAACCGTGGTTTCTAATAGCTCTTATATACTGCTGGTGAAACATCCCGGTGCTGATTTTGAAAAAGTACATTGTTACATCAATTATTGATTTTCTGCATATACGCAGACAAAATTCGGCAGACAGCTCTCAAGCTGAAAATACACGTAAGACATACTGGCTATGCAGCCTGCTCAGTCGCGTTAAACGCTATGAGCAGTTATTTTCAAATCAATAGTTCCTTCTCTAGAAGGAACAAAAATATTACATCATGGATTTTTACATTATTTTAGCTTATAAGTAACTAGTAAAGAGCTGTAAAATGAAGCCACTTTCAAAAATAGACCACTTTATAGTGTTTTGAATTATAGTAAATGGGTAAGAGTCTATTTCATCTGTAACATCCAAAAAATTTATACTAGTGGAAAATCCTGAAAATAGTACATATTTTTGTAGTTTTTGAGTTTTAATTCATTATTACAGACTACTGTTTTCAGAAACGAAATAAAACCGTCATTCTTGAAGCAAAAATGTTCACTATTGTGCGTATTAAATTGAATTGTAGCAAAAACAGAATTTTTTCAAAAATTCGATATTTTGATCTAAAAATTGTTCGTGGACTACGAGTTCGGCTCGTACATTTGAAAAAATTGAAAAAATTGAAAATTTTAAAAACAATTTTTTTTGATACAATTACACTAAATAGCCTCTGCTGAACATTTTTGCTTCAAGAATTACGGTTTCATTTCGTTTCTGAGAGGCAGTAATCTGCAATAATGAATTGGACCCCCTATTTTGTATTATTTTCAACATTTTCCACTAATATAAATTTTTTAGCTGTTACAGATGAACTAGATTCTTGCCCATTTACTATAATTTAAAACACTATAAAATGGATTATTTTTGAAAGTGGCTTCATTTTACAGCGTTTCATTAGTTCCTTATAGGCTAAAATATTGTAAATATCAGTGATGTAATATTCGAAAGTAAGTAACAGCATTCGAAAGCCCTGTAATGCAATTATATTTGATGCTAGTAACATGCATTTATCTGCTATCAGTGCGGCGTGGGAGCGCATACTAGTGGCACCAGTTACTTTCAAAAATTTTCAAATTCCACAAGTTTGAAGGGTCATTGCTGAGTATACAGGGCAGTTAAGGAAAAATTGACCACATACATTTTGTATATATATATATATATATATATATATATATATATATATATATATATATATATATATATATATATATATATATATATATATATATATATAAAAATATATTTACAATGCTCGTTTCCAATGTCAAAGGAATCATAGTTCGCAACAAACTGCCCAATTTTACTATGATGGATGGAAGCTATCTACCTTTTTTGTACTGTTGGGCAGCTCGGTATAGCTCATCATTCCAAGCTTTAAGACTACGCGACCCCCCCTCCGACACCGCCCCCCCCTCCCCCCCCCAGAAAAAGAGGGCAAAAACACTCAAAATTCTTCCGGCCCCCTGTATCTCAAAAATGAGCTAAAAATAAATCGCGAGAAAAAAGTTACAGCAGCGATTTCGTGCAAAAACCAAGTTCAGATTAAGTCCAGTTTGTTTTTTAATCAGCCGGAACGATTCTGTCATTGCGTCAGAGCAGGTTAATCAAACTTAATTAACTTAATTAATTAACAAACTTAATTACATAACTTAACTTAATTCTTTGTTCTCAAAGTCAAATCGCAAGCCTTGAGGTCAGTGTCCTTGGCACACAAATGATGTTTTTTACTTGGGTGTTAAACACCTGAATGAAGCTTAATTAAGTAGTTTACGACATTAATTATGTAGCCAAGAGGGATATTGCGAAAAACAAGTGACAAACGCACTAGCAAAAAGTTATTGTCCCCGGCTATATAACAATTTTATGGCGTAGGCTTGATTTTTGAAGGAATGCTGTTTATCTTTCAGAATCTGGAATAAAGCGGCTAAAAGGTGATCAATGAACCTTGTACTGTGGAACGGTTACGGCTTTATTATTTCCTGTGGAATATTGACACTACTGATTAGTAATTTTTCCGTTAGCAGACGAACTTGTTCTTACAGAAAGGCATATTGTTTGTCATGCATAATCCTGTCATTAC